>CAUJBZ010000134.1:0-26494 GCA_963082915.1 Dolichopus griseipennis
GCTATACATATACCACGCCAATTCTTTTGATTTGCATTACCAGATACCAACTGAAAATGAAAAAATTTTAATTATTGGAAAAGAAAATACAAATTTTTAGAAATTAATAAACATTTAAAAATTTTTTTTTTAATTAACATTTATACAATGAACATTGAATACAAAATATCTAATATAATACACCTACATTATCTACGTTATTTGAAAAATTAACATGCATTCAATTCAAGAACCACAAAAATTGTTTCAAATCACAATTGCAAAATTCAATAAAAATCAAAATATAAAGCATTTATATCAAATGCTAAGATATTTTCCAATATAAATTAGAATGAACATTCATTTCATGCTAATATTACAATATAATTAAAATTAATTTAAAAAAATAATCATCCGTTGTATATTCATGCAATAATTTCTGGAAAAAAATACAAGAATTTATTTATTCAAAACATGCAAAAAATATTTTAATTAAAACCTGTACTCCTTGGTTTAATTAAAGTTCTCAAGTATCTTTTCATTATATTTTGTTTGATTTTTTCGCAATTTCCTTTTAATTTGAAAATTAAGTTCTGCAAAGATTCTGAAGCCTTTTTAATTGAAGAAGTGGTGAAATATCAAAACTTCATTTGAAATTCTTTTAATTGCCTATTGGAGTAATTTAATTTTGAATCTACTCGATTAAAATATTTGAATAGTTTCTATCTAATTTCATTTAAAAATTGATTTCAAACCTTCAAAAATTCTGCATTTAATATTTCAAAATAATCAATATTCTAAGTTTCACATAATATTTTCTACTTATTAAATATTTTTATATTGTATATGTACATGTATATTATATGTATAATATACAGTATACATATATATATTTACTATAATATAAAGTATTATCGAAGGTGCTAAGATTGTGCTAAAAAGGATTAACTTGACCAATAAATTCTACAGGATTAGAATTTTTTTACGTGCAATTATCAGAACCCCTAAAAATATGCAATAATTTCAAATAAATTTTTTAAATAAAGTTTTTGAACTGAATCTTTTGATTTGTACATTCTTTAAACTTAAGAAATGTTAGAAATCTTTTATATATTAAAAATTTAAATTTTAAATATCATTTCTAAGGCTTCTACTAAAAATAATTTTTAAAATAATTTTATATTTTTTGGAGAAAATCTTAACACAGAGCAATTTTTGTATGCCGAAATGTTAGATTAATTTCAATTGATAAATATTATTAATTAAATCGTCTTTTCTGGAATGTTGTCATGAAAAATAACTTAAATGAAATTTCAGAAAACACTTTTAATTTTCTACTCAATATATATCTGAAAACATTAAATTTTTTTTTTTAGAAATTTTAATATTTGATTTTAATTTTAGATTGCACAGCTGATGTTTTAATAAGAAACTTATTTGGAATATTTTCAAAATAAGTTATGCAACTTATCTTTGATTTAAAAAATGTTTTTTTTTTTATATTTTAATTGAAAAATGGAAAGTATCAACAATGATATTTTGATACTTGATAGTAACAATCTAAATATTAAAAAAAATTTAATTGGAGTTGGAGACAAGTATTTGAGCATAAAAAAGAATCAATAGATTTAAATGAGCTAAATGTAGTTATATTCTATCGAAAACTTAATTGAAACAGTGTTTTCTAATGATTCTTAGTATCAAATATTTTCTGGGAATCTCAAATAAAATCAAAACATATATAAGTATTTTATTAATTTAATTTTGTTACAAACGGATAAAATATTTTATAATCCAAATATTACCGAAAGGTATAGATCTTATATAAGATATTAGAATATTTTTTAAATAATTTTAATAAATATTTAATAGGTAAAATTAATTTGCATGAAAAATTTTAAATTTAATTCTAGTTTATTTTTTTTTTTAAGAATTAAAATAAAAAAAGTTATTGGCTAGAATATTAAGAAAGTTATTTGTTTGTTACATTTTATAAATTTTCTTATGAAATTTTCTCTCAAAACTTTTATAAAGTTTTAATTTAAAATTTTACTTAACTGTTATTTTTTTAAAGTAAAAAAAATTATTAAAGACATACAAATTTGTTGTCTTTGAATCAAAATTTTTTTAGCAAAAATGTTTTTCGAAAAAGTTCTCAAAAAATTCGAAGATAACCATCTTTTGTAAGAAAATAGAGTAATATCTCCTTGATATCCTTGTTAATATCTCATTATAGAAATATTTAGCGAGTTAAGAAGTGATCAATTCGGAATTATTAATTAATGTAATAACTATGTTTAAAATTTCCAAAACTCTAAGTGCTCAAGTTCCTACCTCTTGAAAGCTTTCCTTTGAGTGTCCTATATCAGACAGAATTAAGTATTTCTTTAAATAAAAGTTTGGCAGCTCTTTTCTTCTTTACCGAAATATTGAAAAGACAAAATGTTCTTCAAATTACAAGGTACTATAAGTTCAAGAAGTCTAGATACTAAAAAAATAGTATTAAATGGAAAATAAATTTTTTGATATCAAAATACTTTTAATACTCGTAAGTCGTAATAAGCTTGAATTAAAACATTGATTTAAGTTTAAATATTTTATAAAATGTACTGTTTATTCATTTGACTGAATTCTTTTAAATTTAAACTTAATATTCGTATTCGTATAATGAATTTTATTATATATAATTAATTTTATATTATTTTAAACTTAAATTCCGGAAGTAAAATTTTCCAACCAAATTAAAACTAAAATTCATTTTTATTTAAAAATTTTCGGAAATCTTGAAAAATCAAAAAAATTAAATTTCCTTTTTAAAAAAATTTAAAAAGAAAATAGTTTTTCATTCAAATTTTATTGAAATATTTTTTAAATTTTAATTTTTTTGAAGGACTAACAATTGTAATTAAAAATTTTATATTTCACTCATGCCTTAAATCTGTTTTTATTCTGCAAGATATTATTATTTATTAAATAATTCTCAAATTAAATAACTAACATTTTTTTATTCAATTTAAACTTAAGTTTTTAATATTTTAATAATTAAAAATATAAAAGTTTAAATATTTTATTAGTTATTAAAAATTTTATTAAATGTAAAAAATTTTCTGACTGTTCTTTAATTTCTATAAGTTCTGAAAAAATTAACAAAATAAAGTTGGAAACAAAAATTATTACGTTTTTGAACTAAGCTTGACCCCTATATGATCCCAGTAGCTTGTTAAATAAACACAATTGTTTTAATAAATTCCAGCAAATTTTAAATAATTCTGCTATAGCTTAAAGTAATTCTAAATGATTCAATAATCAGATCATTAAAAAGTTTTTTTTTAAAAGATCCTGAAAACAGATTTAAAGACTTTTAATTGTCCTTGTGGAACTTTGATGTCCTTTACCAGGATATGATGAAATTCATGAAATATAGAATATAATTATAATTACAAGTTATAAGTATTCTGCTGTGCTAAGGAAAAACGTTGTAAGCGCCAAAAGTGAATTTTCGGGATAATGAAATATTTGACATCAGATAAATGTCTCACAATTTTGTACTAAGAAAAAATGCCTTTATCACGTTGCAAATTCATTTAAAACTAATGACTCATATGTCTTTTTTTTAATTTGGTTCCTTTTAACTAAGCTTTAATAGCTTAATAAATATAGATTGCTTAGCAAAGAAATCGTATGTCCAAATTAACTATGAACACCTAATACTATCTTATCTCTTGTTAGTTCAAAAAAATTGTTATTTACCTAAAACCAAGAAAATATAGAAACGATTTTCTTTCTTAGGGCGGTAGTATTTTAAACGGTACATTCAAAATTTGATTTATTATTAAAAATATCTAAATAATATAAATATCGCAATTGTAACTTATTCATTACAAATTTTTATAAATTAAGAAGAGTTTAAATTTAAGGAACAATTAAGAAGTTATATGAATTCTTAATATAAATACTTACTAATACTTGGCCGATAATTGGATTATAATAATCAATGATTTTCAATTGGTACACATAAATTAATAATATAGTAAGTCAGTATTTCACATTTATAGTATAATCTATCACATTTATAATAAAGATCTTTCGTTTATCATGCGCTTTCTTTTATATTAAACCATATTTCATCAAATGTGTTCCCTAATATTAGTGATGCATATGTGTAGGATTAATATATCCCATCCTTTTTCATTATCCTTTAGAAACCCAGAATCCTATATTTCCTTAACTCGATTTCCAAATTTTTTTTTTTATATCCCTATCCTCAAAACCAAACAGTACCTTAATATCAAAAGTCCCATTCTAAAGTTTAGTTAAAAAAGGATTGTATTTTCGGTATTTTAACTTTGCACACTATCTATAAGAACTACACACAGCTCCAATAGATGGCTTTCGAACCATTTCATATCCCTCGTAAGAGCAGAATAATTGCTCTTGGTTCAAAAAGTTCTAACTCTATTTGAAAATTTATTGAAGTTCTGAACTTTTAATAGCAGAAATTGGCAAATTATTTAACAGTAATAATTATTTAACAAAATTGGTAAAATTATTTCAAATATCATCTTATACAAACGATTTATGAAACTTTTTTTTAATATTTATTTTAACGAATTGTTTTAATAAATTTATTAAATAATTTGGTTGCGCTTTTTATGATAATTAATTTAAATGAAAAAACTCGAAAATTATAAAGAAAGTTGGTTTTTCATTTGAAATTAAAATAAATTTTTCCACTTTAAACTTAAAACTTAAAACTATTAAAAATACTCGTAAAGAAATAAAAAGTGAATTTCATTAAAGTTTTAATAATTATTTCTAGCATTTTGAATTCTCTTTTTGTTGTTTTTTTTTTGTTTTTTGCTGTTGGTCTAGTATTTTAATTTTTAATTAGGAAAATTTTGAGAAAAAAAAAACTTTTGAAATAAATTTATATTTCATCTTTTTCATTTTGTATTATAAAAATGCATAAATGTTAATAAATGCAAATTTAAAACAGAATGAAAAAAACTTTTCATACTTGTACTTCAAAGTTTATTTGAATTTTTATTTTGAAATTCAAAAATTTTTCTTAAAAGTACTTTTAATTTTTTTACACCTCCATCAATTGAGCAAAACTAGGGAATACAGTTCCGCCACATTCCATAATTAAAATTTTTAAAACGTTAAGATCGAGAAAGGAGCCAAAGAAGAAGAATGATTTCCGAAAAATAGAATTTATTTTATAAAATTTAATAAACCCCTACTAAAGTGCAACTTAATACAAGCTACTACAAGATCGTAAATTATGATTCAGCTTCAGAATTTCTAAATAAGAAAACGATTTTTAAGTTAAGCAATATAAACCAGGTATGTATGTATCGAGAGCAAAAGGTCACCCAAAAGCAGAGTGGACAGACAACGTTGAAAATGATGCAAGCATTTTAGGAGTGAGGAATTGGATAGCTGTTGTTCATGACAAGGAAGTATAGAGGAATATTTTGAAGAAAGCCAAATCCCACCCAGTGTTGTAAAGCTAAACGATGATGATGATTTATAACAATATCTACATAAATAAAAATTTTATATTCCATTGTATCTCGAAGTCAATTGAGGGACTGTTTGAAAGTATCTTAAAATTTATTTAAAATTAAATGAATACACCTCACAACTCTAAGTCTACGCTTTATTTTTTAGTTTTTAGTACATTTTCAAAAAATTTTGTAAAAATGTACCTATATAGTTTCACTCTGTCCGTCCGTCCGTCACTTTTTACCTACGGTTGACTAAAAAATATCAGCAACGGTATTGCAATAAAAATAATTTAATGTTAAAACTTTTTTCTATAACCCCTCCCGTTACGGAGCTACAGCCTCTCAAAGTCGGAAATGCCCTATATTTAAATAGTTATAACAAGAGTTCTATAAGGTATATTTTCAATCTTCCCCATTGAAGAGCTATTAGGACTTAAAAATTAAAAATTTACTGTTTTTACAAGTAAGCAGTGACTTAGTCATCCGATTATATATTTCCAAAATTAAGCTGAGTTTTTAACACTATATAATTTGGAAAATTTTGTTTTTTAAAAACCCTTGGTTTTTTTCATTACTTGTTTAATATATTTTTAATATTCAACTCATAGTGTTTAAGAAATTGTTTAGGATAGGACCAAGGAAGTGCGTGTTAAAATCCCGTATGAATCTCAAGAATTTTTAACTAGAATCAAAATGACTATAAACAAGTGATGAAAAAATCCAAAGGTTTTTGAAAAAGCACATTTTCAAAATTATATAGTGAGTTAAACCGTGAATTTAATTTTGGAATATAATGGTGAAGCTTTAAATTTTGTAAATTATTAAGAAAGTTTGAATGGATTTTTCGAAAATAAAGTAAAATTTAATTTTTCGATGCCTTACAGATCCTAAACAGACAGACAGACAGACGGACGAACAAAGTGACACTATGTAGGTTATAAACTATATAAACTCTAATTTTCTCAAAAATATTCTTATATAAATTTAATTTTATAAAAAAATTTTCAAAAATTTTTTGAACGGACAGTAATTTAAAAGAAAATCTTTTAAAGTAAAATTTTCAATTATTATCAAAAATATTTAATATGGTCTAAAAAGTAGATAATATAATATTAATATGGTGACCTGAATTAATGCCCCGCGAAATAAAGCCACCGAGGTATTATTTCCCGTTTAATAAGAAATAACGCCCTGGGGTATTTTTTCTCATCATAATTGAGTAATAAAGCGCCGGGGTTTTATTTCGCTTTTGAACAGAACTACGACTTCTATGAGAAATACAGCCTCGGGGTGTTGTAAATGTAGTTTATATGTTAAATTATTATTAGCTTTTTAATTTCGGAAAAAGGGAATACACCTGATTTCGATTCCAGCTCCAAAATGCGTGCTAATTATTTTTGATCTTATAGTTCAAGAAAATCTGTATATATTCGTACTTGTCACTGATGTTATATAATTAAAATTAACTTTTTAACCATTGTGGTTTTTTCATTTGCAATTTCAATTAAAATGGGAAATAATACCCCGGGTCTTTATTTCTCAAAGAAGGCGTACTTCATCTTAAAAGGGAAATAAAACCCTGGATTTTATTTCACATATTTTAGTGGCTTTATTTCTCAATTACTATGAGAAATGTTGAGAAATAACACCGGGGGCCTTATTTCGCAGGGCCTTAATTCAGGTCACCTATTTATATATCTATTCAAATATCCTTGAGACTTAATCTTTTCTTCTTAAAGGGATTTTCTATTTACTTTAATATTTTCTTTCTCTTTCTATCATAATTTATTTTCTTTTAAGAATAATAAATCTCTTTGGAATTATTTTTAATGGGCTCCTTATTAAGTTGTTTTTGTGGTTTTTTAGTCTTATTGGATTTTTTTTTATAAAGGATTTTCATTTTTGAGTACAGTATATATATATACATATATATATACATCTATATTTAATATTATGATTCAGTTAAAATATATATATATATATAAATATATCCTGGTATAATTTTGTCGTTAGGTATGATAATAAAACCTTACGCAAGGGATTTAAAGGTTATCCTTTCCTATATTAAATATTATTTTTACCTTTTTTTTGTTTTTTTTACTACTTAAAAATTACAATGTAAAATTATTTTACAATATAACTATTGCATTTTGTTGTTGTTGTTTTTGTCTAAAAATATACTGTTACACTTAGTTTTAACTACCTAATAAATTATAATAATTTTTGTGTTTTGTTTTTTTAAGAACATTATTTCAAAAATAACAGGTAAATATCCATGAAAGGATAATTATTTTTTTTTGTTTTTTTTTTTTTTGGAACATTTTTTTATCAGGTTGAATATAAAAAATTATGAAACACCTGTTACAAATAAAATGTTATTTCCAGTTCATTTAATATGTTGCTTTTTTGCTATAAAGTTCTGCTTCTGTTCTATACGGTATTTCAATATTTAACATAATGTATACCGTTATTATGATACTTAATAGTTGTTGTGTATTTATTAATAGCAAGGTTAGGGATGGTTTTCTTCGAATTCAAAAGTTATAAAACATTGGATTATAACTTAAGAAAATTATTGTGTTTTTATTAAAAATTTAGTTTTCCCTGAAACTCTTATGATTCCAAAGTTGATTGCTCCTAATTCTATATATATTCCTAACTATGTCTGTACCTTTTTTGTGGTTCCAAAGTTAAGCCTTGATTCTAAATTCAATATATATTCCTAACTATTTTCCTAAATTCTTCATTGTCTCAAAAGTTTCTAATATATAAATTTTAAGTAGTATTAAAAAATTTAAAACAGACTTACAGCCTTTTCAAATCTTCGAATTGGCTTCAAAGTCCTCAGAGCAAGACTCTTTTCTTTGAATTAATTTAATGTGCTCAGAGCAAGACAATTAATAGGAAATTGTATAATAAAGTAATCTGAAGATGAGACCAATTATTAGAAAACAATCGAAATTCGTTTGCCATGTACTCATCGCACACATGGAACCATATCTCTTCAAACGTGTTATCTAAAGTTGGATTTTTGAAAAGGATAAAAAGAAAATTAACATCCATAATCCCAGAATCTTATAAATCCCGATAGCCTAATATAATCCTTTTAAACCTTAATCCTCGAAACTAAACTTTATATTTGTATTACAGGAGCCATACTAAAAACTGGCTAAAAAAGTGTTGTTGTTTGGATTGTATTAAAATTGTACAACTCATAACAATAAAGTTAGATATACATTTACATATATTCATCATCTTTATCATACTTAATTAATTAACTATATATAAAATATACCATTGTTACTACTTGATATTCAAACAAAACAATCTCTTACACCACAACACTCATTAGATTGTTGATACCATTATAATCAAATGAAAAGAGCCAAGACTTAATTCTTCTAAGAAAATAGATACTCACAGGTGCAACACATCTTTGGGTAGCATATTAAATAATCTAGGTGTGATTGATAAGTTGCATTTGAATAAATGTTGAGCATTGCGTGGAGAAACCTAAGCCAAATTCAAAGTAGCTGGATGTTGCATCAAATACTTTCAGGACTTTATTGTTGTATAAATGCTGTAAGTTTAAGATATTTTGAAAATTTAAACAAAAGAAAACTGTAGTTCCGACGTTTCTTTCAACATATTAATCTGATTATTTATTTTTGAGCCATTAACAAAGGTGCTTTCTTGTTATTATGAGCATTTCCACAGCATGTTAAACCATTCTTGAGCTCCGAATGAATCAGCCTCTAATAAATTGTTGAAAGTATTTCACCTGAGCATATTTTATCAGAAGCTAAAACTAAATCGATCTAGCTATACATGTCCGTCCGTCCCCACGAACTCAAAAAATAAAGGAGCTAGGATTCTGAAATTTTTACAAATTAGTTTTTTTGCAATAGCCATCATCGCTATTGAAATCTAGTTACTTTGTTCAACGGATTCAAGTACCTGACATACAATTTCTTTTGTTATATGAGCATTACTTTATACCTATTAAGGCTAGCTGTCTGAAACTTTACCAAAACTAGTTTAGTTTCATGGCTAAAGTTTATTGCAAAATTAAGTCGCGGTAGAGCAGTGGGTTCAAGTAGCTGTCATACAACTCCTTCTTTTATATGAGGGTATCCCATACGGGTATCCCAGAGTTGACACAGTCTAATCTACTTTTACACTTCCTCATTTTTTATCATGGAAACAATGAATCAAAACAAAGAATAAAATTTTTTTAGGTAAAAATTTTTACACCTGATGTTCATTTCATTTATTATTAAAAAAAAAACTATATTATTGTTTAGATGTTGATTGTATTGAACAATAAAAGTGAAATAAAACTATGTATATGTTATTCTTTATATTTAAAAATTTATAGTTTTTTTTACTGAAAATTCGAGGATGGAGTCCGTGACGTCTTTGGGAGAGAAGTGAAGGACATCAAAAAACCAAGAAAAAAAACACATTTCCTGTTTTTATTCAGGATGAAAAGAGAAATGAATTGATTCTGAATCTGAGTTTGAATGTGAGTACGGATAGCATTGAAATTGAAACGAAATAAAAGAAAAATGAAAAACTTTATTGTGATTTTGCAAAAAGGACGAAACTTTTTTGTTTTGTTCTTCCAATATAATTAATGATTTATTAGTTCATTGTTCAATTTTTATGAAACGTGTGCTAAGTTATCTCAAGATATTAATTTTGAAAAATACAAAAAGAAAATTTTTAGTTTTGAAAAGGGTTTTTCTTTTACGGTTATATTAAAAAAAAATGACTTTCGTCCTTTTGTGTTTCATATGAAAAACGAGAAAAATTTCAAAAATTTGTATAAAATAATATTTCATTCAATTTGATAAAAATATTTTTAAGGTTAGGTTTTATGGGTTGTAACTTTTCAAATCTTCCGGATTTTTTTTTGATTTTTTAAGGTCTAATATAGTGAATCATTTTAGACTGTAGACCCAAAAACTAATGTTAACAACATTATTATTTAATATTAAAGGTTTGAATAACCGCTAATTATTTAATTATCTTTTAGGTTTGTATAATAAATTTTAATTATTTGTAATGAGATAATGATAAAATCTGAAATATAAGATTCAATGTGATCCAGTTTTAAATTTTAATTAACCATTAGGTATATATTTTGAAAACAAGGTAATAAGCTATAATCCTAACAAATTCTAACGATAATATTCATTAATTATTAGTTGTCCCGATCAAAATTATCCCCGGCAATCAAATTTAAAATTGAAACAAACCAGCATTTAAACTATATATGCGCAAATGGGTATTACTTTTTAAACGGGGTTGCCCTATTAATTAACTTGATTACTTTTAATTTCAACTACTTTTAATCTCAACAAGTTTAAAAATATGTTCGGTAGCTTTACGAAAATTGGAACATAAAAAATTTAAAATTTCATACTAGCTCTTGACCTATTATATAACTTTACCCATCTAATTTTCATCATCCCAGTGTGAATATTAGTTTTGAAGCTATCCGAAGCCTCGGTTCGATATTAACCAAAAACTGCCTAAAAACTACTTTATGTGAACTACAAAACTCTAGACCTTTCAATATTTTGAAATGTTGTATGACGGATGCTCGATTACATTTTAGATCAGCTAGATCGATTTACTTTTCGATGCTGATCCGTATCCATAAACTTTTGAGTATCTACCATTCCTAGATCGGTGCAGGGTCATGTGTCCCTTAGGGATTTATCACTCACTTTGTGGGACGTACATCCCTAAGGAACTTATGACTTTGGGAGTTCTGACCCTGCACCGCCTAGATCGATGTATTAAAAACGAAGGATCAATTTTAGTATACCCGTGGAGCTTATTTTATTCTTTAAATAATTATACTAATTTTCCAATTAAAGTTTAATTATGTCTTGATTATAATCATTCTTCTGTTATAAATAAATTTTGTCTCAATTACAATGCGGTGTACCTAATTTAATTAAAAACCTCAAAATAACTATATTTCTATTTCACTTAAAAAAACTCTTTATAAACGTTTTAATGTTAAAGAGTTTAAAACTAAATTAGGTACATTTTTTTTCCCCAAGTACATTTTATAAATAGCAGAAAATTTTTCAATTATTTTACCCTGAATTAAACACAATACACACACACACACTCAAACAAAACTTCAACTAATTAAATTGAGTGTAAAATACTTCAACAGAAAAAAACACTTGTCCTAAAATTTTTAATTATATCATGGAAAATTTATTCAAGCGTAAATATACAGTAATCATATACTAAAAATTAATGATTAGCTTAGGATTAAAGAAAACAAATAATAAGTCAGGTGTGTTTTAGTTGACTAAATCTGAGATCTCATCCTTTATATCTAGGATTATTTTATCAGGGATTTCAAAAGGTAGAAGTTAACTAAGTTTAAAAACTCCAAAAATAGTAAAAAAATTGCACAAGAAAATTTATTCAAAAAAAAAAAAACCCTACCAGTTTATTTGTTAATGACTCTTGAATTTTGATGTATTTTTTATTTTTTGCTTATTTCATCTTAAATTTTTTGAAACTATAAGAAGCTAAAAAAAAAACTTATTTAAGATACAAAAACAATAATTTTTCAAAGAGTTAAATAATTTAAAAAATATATAAAATGGTGAAAATTTATTCAAGTTGAAAAATTTTTATTAATTCGAGAAGGTAAACGCAAAAAAGGGTTTAAAATTAAGAATAAATTATTATATCTACAGATACTTTGATAAGAAAAAAAAAGTAACTGAACTAAAAATAATTTAGTTAAACAGTTTTATGTATATCCGTGTATGTATGTATGAAGGTAACCTGAGCCCTTCCGTCCAGGTTACTTTCACTCCTCTTAGCACTCGCCGTAATGTTGGGGTTTTAACTCTCTTTTACAGATATCTTGTAGGTATTGACACTTACTCTACTTTTGAATTAAAATCAATAATGCCTCCCTTTCAGCAATTCCAACGCCACACCAGGGAAGCCTCAAGTGCTCATTTCGACACAATGGAAATTCCTAATTGGCTCAAAACTGATTATGGAAACTCCCCTCTGATAGAAAAATGGTCTATTTACGATTTGCAACGTCTTAAAAATAACTTAAAATTTCGTTTCTAACCTACCACCCAATTCTCCTCTTCTATCCTATTTTCCTTCTAACCCCTAAGCTTCATAGCCAAGCCTACATATTAATTTTTGAGCTATGTATAAAGGAATTCGTTCCCAAAATTTGACTAGTGTGTAAAAAAAAAATACAAGATAAAAGATATAATATAAGATAAAAGAGTAACTTATAGATACTCTTGGTGTTCTTTGAAGTTAATTGAAGTTAATCAAGTTGAAAAATTAAAAAAAACAAGTGATGAAAAGAAACCAAGGGTTTTTAAAAAAGCACATTTTCAAAATTATATTGTATTACATACTGAGTTTAACTTTGGAAATATTTACTTGGAAATAGTTACTACTGACTTATAAAATTTACTGCTAACAGTAAATTTTTTATTTAAAAGTTGTTATACCCCTTCAATGGGAAAGGTTGCCAAATTTCTCCAGAGTCTACCTTCAACTCTTCCCCCCCTCATTATCTAATTTTTTAGGTTCTAGGAATTAAATTGTGAATTACACAAAAATTTGGAATTTCACTTAGAATTTTATTATCTAAGCAAAAATGGGTAAAACTGAGAGACACTTTCTTCAATTTAAGGAACCCGTTTTAAATTTAAGAAAAACCTTTAACATATGTTAAAATATAATGTTGGACCTTTAAATTTTGTATTTTAATAAAAAAAAATTTGGACAGGTATTCAAGTTACAGGTGTTTAAAAATACCAAAATTTCAATTTTCGAGCCCTTATAGCTCCTAAATAGGGGGCTTGACAAAAAAATTTTGTTAACTGACTCCTACTATTTTCTTAGGATCTAACTTCTCCCAAAATTTCAAGACCCTAGCTTGAACCGTTCAGAAGATATGTGTGGCCAAAAATTTTGCGAAAATAGAGTTTTGCGTAATGTTAAATTTTAGTACCGTATGGCAACCCTAAACATTTGGCTTGTAAAAATTTATAAAGTTTATGAAACCAGCTATCATTTGCCGTTTTCAGATTGAAAATATATGTAACAGAACTCTTGTTATAACAATTTAAATATAGGGCTTTTTCCAACTTTGGGGGGCTGTAGCCCCGTAACCGGTGGGGCTACAGAAAAAAATTCTTCTACGAAATAATTTTTTTTGCAAAAACTACCCATGGTTAAAATTTCTTTTCTCTATTTCAAACGGTGTAAAAGTTTTTGTAAACATACGGACGGACGGACGGACGGACAGAGTGAAGCTATATAGGCACATTTTTACAAAATTTTTTGAAAATGTGCTAAAAAACGAATAATGAAAATTTTAATAAGAATGAAATGAATCTATTATATGTTATTGTGTTGATATGACAAACGTTCCGGTAATTATAACTTGAATAAGAGAGTGAAAACTTCTCTAGGGGAATTTTGACGTCACAAATTGAAATACTTAAAATTTAGTATTAAAAAACTAACTAAGTCCTTCTAAAAATTATAAAAATATAATAGTTGAAAATTGAGAATTTCCCCTATTTCAAAAACCCAAATTTTGTAACCAACTTTAATATGTGCTTCGTAATTTACCTAGAATATGATATAAGTAGTCAAAATATTGTAAATAGTTGTTGTTTTACATTTATTATTTTGGGTAAACATTTTGATATTATCAAATTCTTAAATTATAAAATTCAGAATAAAGTTTCAAAAATTTTTATAAAACTCGACGATCTTGTTTGCTTTTCGATTTCGACTTTATTTCTTTTCAAAATGCAGTTTGATACTTAATTACATGCTTTAAATTATTTGGGGAATTATTTCTCATTTCTACGGGAGTTTCATTTCACTGATTGGAGTTAAAACCTCCCGGGGACGCTTGGCTTATTTTTTGAGTCATTAGTCTCCGGGGAGGTTTTAACTACGGGATTTTTCATATCACCATTGTTTTTACAATTAAGTATAATCTTAATATAGATCTTCTTTTACATAGACATTATACTAATCAAAAACCAAAAAACTTGAATGTAAGGGGGATTTTGTTTTTGAAATATTATATTTTTTAATATTAACATAAAATTTTAATTGAAGATTATCCAAAAAAAAAAAATTAATTAATTTAAACAAATGCAAATTAATGCAATAGTATAGTAAAAGTGTTAATTTTTAGTCCTTTTCCACTCCTAAGCACTATAGGAGATTGAAAAAGTTTATTTAGACTGGGTTTCAGTTTCTTTAATAGTTATATTCATTCAGTCGTTGATTACCCGGCTGTAGTTGTTACACAGGATTTTGAATACACAAATGTTAACTTTGTGCGCTATATATTATCTATCACAAGAGTTATTTATATATTTTTATTAAATCTTATTTTATAGTACGATATAAACTATTATGATATAATGGCGAAGTGTTTAAGAAGGCGACTTTTCAAGTGGAAGATCACGGGTTCGAACCCCGGTCAAGTCAAATCTAATAAAAACAAAATATCGTAAAATTGTATGATGGTAACATAAATATAAGCTTATATAAAAATTATATATTGTGGATATCTAAAGCTATTTACAGCTGAGTAATCAAATGAATAACCAACGGCTTAGTGAATATAATGATATGACGAAGTATTCAGCGGCTGACTGAATATAATAATTAAAAAGAATGTAGACTAATCTAAATGAAGACTTTACTCCAATTATTTTTTTTTTTAATTAAACTTTATTTATTCCAATTTCTCAAATTTACCTTAACCTAAAAAAGTTTACAAAAATGTTTCTTATCTGTATTTTATTTTTTTTTAACATCTAAAAAATATAATTATTTTTTTATGTTAAGTTATGTCAATATTATTTAGCTTACTCTAATTTTTAATACACATATATTTATATAATTTCATATCTTTCAAATTTCATTGTAAAAAATGTTGTAAAAAACAATGTTTATTCTTTTAATTTTTCTAAAAACCTAAACTATCTTAACCTAATTTAAAAACTTAGCCTACCTTACACTAGTATACATACTAAAAAATATGTTTTTATATATTTCATGATGTACCTAACCACCAACAGTTTTGCCTAATTAATGTATCCTTATGAGGAATACTCATGTCATACTTAAAGAGATCTCTATTAATGTTACCAGGATCATATTCAATAGTTTTACATGTAGCCCGTCTACTATAGTGATATAGTATAGGGACATGATTCAGGTTTTGAATATAATCATTTTTATCTAGATATATAAAATGCTCTGGTGCTATGAAACCCGAGAGCAGAGTTTTTTTAATGTACTCCTCATTGTGGTAATATATATGAGATATAAGACCATTTTCTGGAGTATTTGTTGCTCTAACATAATGATTTCTAATTAATTTTATCATAAAATTATCGATTCTACTTATGTTTGCTCCTTTGTACAAATATTTATTTGAATAAAAACATTTGTATTCAGATTCTGGTTTATGTGATTTACTTATACATACTCTTATGCACTTTCTTTCAAATTTTCTGATTTTTTCCATGAGACTGCCGCTTATATTATACCATACTGGTATACCATATGATAGAAGTGGTCTGATCAATGTAAGGTATGCAATGATTTTAACTTTATTGATGAGCGCCTTGTTATAAAATAGATTTTTACATGCATAAAATGCTTTGATGCCTTTATCTGTTACACTTTTTACTTGGTGTATATAGTTCAGATTTCTATGTAGGTAAACTCCTAGGTACTTCACCGTTTTTTTGGTAGCTATCTCGATTCTGTTGGGTGCCTTTATAATGAACTTTTTCCAATTTTTCTTATAATTGTAATTAAGGTTACAATAAGTATTTCTAAATAATATGCTTTCGCACTTGCTAAAATTAATTTTTAGTAACCATATTTTACAGAAATCTATAATAATGTTGAACATTTTCTGAACGGATTGTTGAGCTTTATCCACCCTATTACTGGCAGAGTAAATAATTATGTCATCCGCAAAGGCTATAGAATAATTAAATCCTTTGACCAATTCTAACATTTTTAGCATGTCGATGATATAAATCGAAAATAAAATTGGTGAATTTACTGCACCTTGTTGAAGTCCATTACCCAATTGACAAATTTTTGGATAAAGTTCGGTTTCATGTCTTTCTATATAAAATTTATTGTCGCTAATCATATCTTGTATTAAAGCTACTAGATGTTGTGGGAATTTATACTTATATAGCAGTTTATATATTAGGCCATCAATCCAAACAGAGTTGAAGGCTTTTTCAAGATCAATGAGACATGCTCCTACTCCATTCTTTTTATTTATATGCCAACATATGTTGGATGTCAATTTTGTTACTGCATGTATTGTCGAATGTTTGAATCGAAATCCGAATTGGTTTTCCGGTAAAATGTTTTTTGTGTTAATATGATTTGTAATCTTACTATTTATTAGGACTTCATAAATTTTACTAATGCTGGGAAGCAAGCTTATAGGCCTGTAATTACTAGGGTTTGTTGGATCTTTACCCGGTTTTTTAAATACCATTACACGAGCTAGTTTCCAAGTTGCAGGATAGTACGAGTGATTTAGCGCGTTATTAAATAATATCACATATTTATTAATTATTTTATCACTCAAATTCTTTATTACCAGATTGGGAATTCCATTTGCACCATGTGAAGTTTTGTTTTTTAAATTCGTCATTATATTTTTTAATTCATCAAAATCTGTGAAATAATTGTTTCTGTTTTTTTGTTGTGAAGCTTTATTGTTAACACTAAATTTACGTATTGTTATATTATTTTGTTTTTTGATTTTGTTTATATTTTTAAATTCGTTTATTTTATTTTTAATGCGATTGTGGAATACGGTATCAGGAATGCTTATTTTATGTGTATCTTCTATATATGAGCTAATAACAAGACTTTACTCCAATAAAGGATTGGAAAAAAAAGACAAAAAAAAATTGTTAAAACAGAAAATAGAAGCTAAAATGCTAAACTTACGAAACTTGTCATTAATTTAGAACTTGTAATCTTTTATAGTAACAACGAACCCGTAAAAATAACCTGTTACACCACATTTCTTATCTATCCGTTAATCGAAATTACTAAAATCGTATCAAAACTAATCATCATAATCACTTACGAAATTAAATTTTGTAATAATTGATTCTATAAACATTTCCCAAGTGACTTATAACGATATTCATTTATAACACTATTTATAAAAATAAAAAATAAAAAAAAAAAATTTAATATAATTTATATTAATTTATTATTATATTAACTAATTTTCATAATAATTTCTAATATAAATTTACATAATTGTAATTTATTTTCTATTTGATAAATTAATAATAATAAATTTTAATGAAATTAATTCACTTAATTGAAATCCATTTATAATCAATCATAATTGAATTAATTTGAATAATGAATAATGAAAATAGTTTCAAGAAAAAAACAATTAAATATAACTAAAATAGAGTACATTATACATAATATAATACATAAATATATAATATATAATTCATTTATATTACATGAAAACAAAAACAACAAACTAAAAACCATTTTCATGACTTTATTATTTTAATTATTTTTCATTTTAAATCAATAACCGTAAAAATTACATTTAATTTAATATAACTTTATTATATTTAATATAAATATATATATATATATAATTGAATAATGTAATTGAATATATATATATATATATATATATAAGTATATATTTTCATTTTATTTTACATTAACCTCGCTTACCATTTTTTCAATATTAAAAAGTTAATTTAAACTATAATTATAGAAATTATATATACTTATATAATATATAATATAATTTTGTATATAACGGGAATCATGCAATTTTCTTTCCACAAAATTCTATTCAATATTCATTGTTGCATAATATAGTAACGGTTGCATTTTAAAATAAAACGGAAATAAATGAATATATTTGATATTTATTATTCACAGTTAACAGTGATGGAATAAAAATTTTGAAATGGATTTTATATTAAATGAAGATTATTAATGGTATTAAATTTCGCAAAGGAAAATTTGATGGTCGTCCTTTCAAAAACTAATTCTTTTAGTAATTGAATATGGTATTGGTCATTAGAATCAATGACTCATTAATAATCGATTACAAATAAAATTTGTAAAATGATCGAACTTTGGAATACTGCTGATTCTGGACTGTAAATTATATTTTAAAATAAACAAAATATAGAAAAGTTCAAGTTTTATTTGTTTACAAGTACTACACTATGCTATTTTATTACTACACCTATAATATTGCCTGAAAAATATTTTTGGAAGAATTTTAGGAATTAACCAACATTTTTTGGTTATGATAGGAACCTACATCTTAAATGTAACATTGTAAGCTTTAGTAAGAAGAACCTTCACACTTCCCAAATGGTTTGAATTTTATCTAAGTATTTAATATAACATTTTGATTTAGAGGAGTTTTGACTTCAGGAGTTGCTTTAGTTAGAAGAACCCTCACATTCCCAAGTGTTTTAAATTATCCGATGCCTTTTTCAAAACACGAAGTTTTCCTCTTACTTGGAATTTTGAACTTAAATATTAAAAATTCAAACCTGCAGAGCCAAATTAACCCTATAATTTAGACAAAGACATTCAAAGCTTAAAATTTTGGTATGAAACTTTTATTTAAAAATTTTACTTCCAAATACTTTAAACATATAAATCAGATTTGATAGTATGTTAATTGTATCTAACTGTGATAGTATGTTAGCTGTTGTATAACTGTAACTTCCTTAGTTGTATTAGAAAAATACTACTTAAATAAACTCAAAAATCAACTCATCACTTTAAAAGAGCTGAAAGTTTGAGCTTTACTCATCAACTAATACTTACATTAAATATTTTAAATCCTAAACTTTAATTAGAGAAAAATAAAAATATACACCTGCATTTTTTTGTCAGTCACTGTAATTTTGTAACAATTTTTCTTATTTAAATCTCATGGAAATTTTCTTAGAGAGATTTTCTTTTCAATATTCTTATTTTTTTCATAAGAACAAATCTATTTAACTTATTACTAAAGTATAGTTGTGATTTTTTGTATATCTAGTTTTGTTTTATTTTACTGTTAAAATTTTTTCCATAATACCGTTAACTTTCTTATAGTATTAAAATACGGTTTCTTTTATTACTAACAGATTTTGTAATATGGTGTATACTTACATATATAAACAATATTTTCACTACCATTTGGTTGTTAAATTAAAAGTAGATTTAAATTAAGGAAAGAATTGAAAAAGAATAGTAGATACTTTTTTAAAAAGATTCTTTATTTTCCCTTCCCTCCATTTTTATTTTAAGAAATAACTATTTTGTTTTTTAAGTTAAAAAATTATAGTTTGTTTCAATTGAGAAGATAAATGACTTTAAAAGTATTAAACGAATATATATCTATAGAAATTATAATGGGATTAAAAAATGTTAAATGAAGAGGGGCTCGAAGGGCACGAAGAAAAAGTTTAATAAGGAATTTAAATAAAGAATTTAAAATGTTTTAAGAAACCTCAAAAAATTTAAAGACAATGCAATTTAAAATAAATTAGTTTATTTTCTTAAATCCCTAGCAATTTTTACAGATTTACTGTAATTTTTACAGTAATTTTTAATTTAACACGTGTATTTAAAAAGATCTGGAAGCCACAAATGCATTCCAAAAAGATGTACTTGGGATAAAAAAAATCTGCAATAATCATTTAAATTTTGAATAATGATTAATGGATTTAAAAAATCGCAATGGTGGTTTGTAAAACGATAATTACAAAGCCAAAACAATTAAAAACGATTGCAACTTGTTTTCATTTCATACCAAATGGGTATACATTTATTAATTTACCATCTAATATACATAACATGTTAAATAAGATCAGAGAACTTACCCTCAGTATTACATAAATGTATTTTCTTAATAATTGCATAATTACAGGCTGAATTACAAAATAATGAATTTTAATTAATGCGAAAGAATTATTTTTAATAATAGTAGAATAATTATAATAATATTTTAAACATTTAATTTAAAATTCTTACTATTGTTTTGCTAAACAATGAAATTTTAAAATAAAGAAAAGAATATTATAATGAACTATAGGATAAAAAAATTGGAAAATGGAATATGGAAACGGAAAATATAAAAAAAAAACAAAATGATAAAATGCAATTGAATAGGAAAACTGTGCATATTTTATTCTTTTGTTTAAAATAATTTTAATTTTCTTTTCAGTTCAACTATACAATAATTAAAAATGAACATTTTTATTAAAAAAAAAAAAAAAAGAAGCTAATTATTTTTCATTCAATAAGAAATAATTGTAAGTTTCTATTATTCCTTAAAAAGTAAAATATTAATTTAGTTATACTCAAATTGAATATTTATTTCTTAAATTAAATTAAAACTTAATTATATTTATAGCGACTTTAAGGTAGGATTTGTTATAAGTTTAAAGTTTCCATGGTAAAAAAATTTAAATTAGTATTTTATTAATATTGAACTAACATGAAGTATTCTAATTGAAAAAGAGTAATACAAGTTCAACTTTAATAATTCAAAATTCTTATTTAATTTAAATTTTTCTCAAATCCAATATTTTATATATCCTTTAAATTTATTCTATTGTTTCACACAAAACATTAATTGTAGAACTCAAAATGCCCTTTTCTAAACTGTTTATTTCTAAATTACGTTAAATTTACATATTTCTAAAGATGAGTGCATGTAAACGTAGGAATTGTGTGAAATTTAAAAAAAAAACTAGGGAATTGTGTAATATTAGTGTGGTGAGTTTTTGAGTTCGACTTTCGAGAAAATTAGGTTACTTTTATGGCATAATAGATTTACATAATAATGAATGAAATAGAGTATAATGAATTAAATGGAAGTACAATTTACAATTCAGATGACAATTGTTTTTTTTGGGAAAAGTGTAAAATAGAACAATTGGTCTTAAAAATTATTCCAATGTCACTGCAACGTTCACTTCACTCAGCCATCATCATGCAGTTTGGGTTACTGACTTTATTTAATAGATATCTTGTAGGTACTTAAACCTGTTTAAAAAAAATAAAACAACTAATACCAACATTGGGGCCTCGGTGGTGCAGTGGGTAAGCATTTGGCTTATTAACCGAGGGGGTCCGGGTTCGATTCCCGGTCAGGTCATACAATATTTAATTAAAAAAAAAAAAAAAAAAATTATTGAAAAATAATTTTTCTTTACGAATCCCCATGGTGACCAAATATAATATAAATATACAAATATATAATATAAACAAAATAAATAATATAGTAGTTATAAATAAATAGAAAGTATTTAATGAGGGGTGCACAACGGGCCGCAAGGCCTAGGTGTAAGGGAGACTTGTTTTTCCCCCCCGTCTAAACAACAACAACAATACCTACATTCAAAATATTCCAACAAGGAATACAACAGAATTAATACCTCCATTCAAAATATTCCGGGAAACAAGGAGTGCACCAGACCTACATACCTACACAATTGAAATATCCAGATGGCGCAACGCAACTTGTAAAAATTCGTTTATCATGCATTGTTATTATATCGCCTGAAGTTTGTTCCTTAAAGTTCTTAATATTCAACAGTAAGCTTCAAAATTCTTAACATTAACATCTTTCTTCTGAATATTCCATTCCACTTTCCTCATCCCTTATAATTCCTAAATTCTGTATTTTCCAAAACACGGTTCGACACATTTCCAATAGGAATTACGCACAGCTCCAATAGGAGGGTTTCAAAACTTTTAATGAAAAAAAAATAAATAAATAATTGGTTGTGTCGCTAAATCTAACAAGATCTCCATAATTTAATTTGAACATATAAGTTCTAAGAATAACCATTTAATTATTACAAAATCATTATTAATATGCAGTTTTTCAAGAGTTACATTAAACTAATAAATCACCAAGAGATTTCATTTTTATTATATTATCAAATCCTAAAATCTTGTAAATTATTAAATTTAACGTATAATTTCCTGAATATAATATCCTTTAATTTCCGTAATTAAATTTTCCTCAACTTTTTTACTTTTCCAATTTTGTCTTTTTTTTTTAAAAAAAAAAAAAACTTATTTTTGCTCACTTTACTAAATAATGTGCTTCACAATTACACTTTATGTAACTTTTAAAAATTTTTATAATATAAAACCTTTTTATATCATTTTTCTGTGATTTCCTGTTCAAAATCATTTATCAGGTTTTTTTTTATTTTTATGTCTAGAAAAATTAACTTTGGAGAAAATTATTATTAAAAAACTTATTGTTATTATGAATTTTGTTTTTCTGTTTTTTTTTTTTTTTCCAAAATATATTAAAAATGTAAATTTTCATTTAAAGATTTCCTGTGAAACATTTTATTTTAAAATTACTTACGTTTGCGTGAAATTTTTTTTCAAATTTTATCTATTTATTGTATTTGATTATGTTATTAAATAAACATAAATATGTATTATATATATATATATATATATATACATACATTTGCTTTTGCAATACGGAAATAAAAGATTGACAAAAGGAAAAAAAAAATTAAGTAATGTTGTGTTGTATATTTCTAAGTAAAAACAGCTAAGTAAAGTGTGTTATAGGTGCAGAGTCATAATTCTCTTAGGGACTTATGACCGATTTAGTGGGATATAAGTCTCTAAGGGACTTGAAACTCATAACAATTAACCATAACTTCCTAGGATATTTATGAATTTTAGAGTTTTGACTTAGAGGGTGGATCATAACTCCCTTAAACGGTTCTCAGCTGAATGATTTTTAGTAATATTACAGCAAATATTAATTTTAATTATATAATATCAGGGACGGGTACGAATATATACAGATTTTCTTTAAGTATAATATCAAATATAATTAGCATATATTTTGGAGTTGAATTCGAAATCAGAGTATAACCCTTTTTCCAAAATTAAGAAAACAACAATAATTTTACATATTAACTACATTTTGAAATGTTATTTTGAAAAAAAGGGCAATTCTAATTTTGTAACCAAAGTCTCGCATGTATGAATTCATAAGGACTCTGGAAAAAGGATCAACTTTAAGTTTTTAAACAACTAAAATATGCTTCCTAATATATCAAAATAAATTTCGACTTAAATATATAAGCATAACTTATAAAAGCAAATTATTATTAAAAGAGACGTAAATATATTAAACATAGTCAAAGGTACCTTAGGGACTTATGACCCTACACCATGTTATCAGAGCTCTATTGCAACAACCACTTATCACTATTCAAATAATCATATTTTTAAAAGTATTCGTAATTGTTTTTTATTTATCAAACTTCTTGGTTTTATTTTCAAATATGTTGATTATTTGATTAGTGATTATATAAATAGTTGATACAACAATTCCCAGATGTGATTTTGGTAGCAAGATAATTAAACAAAATTTAATTCACTGACTAGTTACAGTATTTTTACATGAATTCATGTTTCAAAATATTTAATTTTCGGCTTTGTGAAGCTTAAGTCTCGACAGATTAGAATGCCAACACAAAATTAAGTCTCCAATTCTTTATTTGTAGCACGTAAATTAAAAAGGTAAAACCAGATTAAATAAGTGTCTTAGAATATAGGTTAAGTTAAAAAAATTATATAGATATTTGATTTCAATATTCCTTTGTAAAGCTTAAGTAACTCAAAATAACGCTAGGTAATAGGGGAAATTATGAATGAAATCATTAATGTGTTTAAATTTGTTATCATTAGAAAAAAATTCAAAATTTGCTTTTGTTTTATGTTTTCTGGGTTTTCCTATTTCATAGAGGTTCTCAAAACTTTCTTAAAATCGTATTTTCTAATCTTCTGAAATTCAACTGCTATTTTCCACTTAAGATGATCTGGCCTTCATATAACTCAAAATTAGCTGTAAGATATTCTGTTAGGTTTGAATACCTGGAAATTTTTTTCGGAGATTTAAAATTTCTTCTTCTTCTTTAAATTTCCTAAAAGTTTCATGAAATAAATTCCAAACATATTGCGAACCCAATTGGATCAAATAACAAATTTATAATATTGACAATTTATTAAATACTATTTGGTTTAAATATTTTTCGTTTTCATTTTTCTTTTGAAATAACATGACCGAATTATAGAGAATTAAAATATCAAGAAACTTACTAAAAACATTATGTACGTTATGGGAAAAAAGGAAATATATTTCGTTTAGTAGTTTTAGCCCAAAATTTAACATAAAATTTGATAAAGACGAATTTTTCAATTTTTTATAGTACTATTTCCAGATCTAGGCTTCACTATGCTATAGAACATTAAGTTTCACTATTGCTTGCTTAAGCTGGTATAATTCAATCTAAATTCAAAATTTCTAATTCGATTTATCATATTATTGATTTTAGAAAAAAAAAATTTTTGAATGTTTAAAATGGTGTTATACATAATGTTCATTTTATTTCACTATGATAATAATAATGTAATCTGAAAATGACTAATACCTAATACCTAAATTAAATAATTTTTAAAGTTCTCCAAAATCAAAATATAGAAGTGGAATTTAAATATTTTCTTAATATAATGTCAATCAAAAGGATTAAATCTTTTATTTTCTCATAGGACAGTTAATAGAGTCCTTGGCTTTGTAGTAACTCGTATAGAATGAAAGGATATTAGTATTTATATTTATATATATAAACTTATATATGTCTGGTTATATGTTCTATTTTTGAATTAATAATATAAAGGAATATTAAATCGTTTTTTCAGTATTTATGTATATATATGTATAGTTATGTATTTTCTATTAA
The DNA here is from genome assembly GCA_963082915.1 of Dolichopus griseipennis. Lineage (NCBI taxonomy): Eukaryota > Metazoa > Arthropoda > Insecta > Diptera > Dolichopodidae > Dolichopus > Dolichopus griseipennis. The sequence goes on from CAUJBZ010000134.1 coordinate 25,379, forward strand.
CGTAGGCGTATTTACATTTTAATTTTAGCTAAAAAGCCAGAAAAAATATTTTTTGTCTCATGCAGAGTTTTTATAAGATAATTTTTTTTTTTTTTTGATTTTTGACTTAAAAATGTCTGTAAAATTTTGATTTATTTAACTGATTATTGTAAATTGGACAGACATTTTAGATATAAAGTTGATTTTAAAAGAGTATAGATAATAAAAATACTTGATGACTACTAAAACAGAAATGAGATATTTAAATTCATTTAACTTTTATCTGATGAAATTAGAAGTAATATTATAATATAGGCCTCACTGATATCATTATAATTTATTGCATAATATTATATTAAAATAAGAATTAAATATATTACGGTTTATTTATTCATTTATTTTCATCTGTTACAGGATAATTAATTATAAAGGAGAATATATTACAGTTTCATAACATTATTACAGATTTACTAAAAATTGCATACATCTAGGCTGGAAAATTTTCAAAGCTTATTAAGCACAATTAACTTAATATGTAGCTAAAAAATACTGTAAATAAATATTACTATTACTGTAACGGTAAAAAAAAAAGTTTTCCTTTTATGTTTTCTTATTTTCCAATACACAAAAATGCCAAGGATATGTATTTTTCATTTTATTTAATAAACGTGCGAAAAACTTTGACAAAAACACCTTTGATAACTCATTTTTCTCTTGTTATAGTGATTATAACTTTTGATTTTGTGTTTTTTATATGAGAGCAAAACTCAAAGATGAAAATTTCCTTTTTCATTCTGAAATTTCCAGAGATCATTAAGAACATTTTTTTTATACCCGTGCATACATATATGACATCGGGTATATTAGATTTGCTCCTCCGTTTGTAACGCATCGATCTAGACGAGCTAGATATAGTGTCAAGGGTACGTATCGGCTCAGAATCGAAAAATTAGTCGATCTAGCTATGTGTGTCTGTCCGTCCGTCCGTCCGTCCGTCCGTCCGTCCGTCCGTCCCTCCGTCCGTCCCTCCGTCCGTCTGTGTGTCAGCACGATAACTCAAAAACTAAAAGAGCTACAGTTTTGAAATTTTCACAAAATATTTTTCAATCAATTTCTAGGTTCCCTATTTTTTTTGGT
>CAUJBZ010000135.1:0-31020 GCA_963082915.1 Dolichopus griseipennis
TTATTCCAAAAAGTATCTATGAATATCGTTAGAATTATATTTAAAAATGTATTAAACGAGGTAATTAAAATATATTATATAATACATATTATATATATATGTACGTGTAATATAAAAGAAAATCATTAATTAAAATTATGCTATAATCAGCATTTTAATACTTAAACAATACCTCTAAGATAATAGACTTAAAAAACAAAAAAATAAAGAAAAGAAAACGTAACAACAATAAGTTTTTACTTTATAAACGTGTGCATAATAATTTTATTAAGAAAATACCCTTAAGAATTGTTACTATTACAGGGTGATTAACAAATATTTTTATTTTTAATTTCTGACGTCTTTTATATCCCACCCTTGAAAGTATAGAGTGAATACAAATTTGGAATGGTGTTCATAACCACCAAGAGGAAGCAAATAAGATATATGGACGTGTATATATATATTTATGAGCAGCATCACCTTCTAAATCAATTGTAAGTATGAATTCCCTAGAAATGGTTGACGATGCCAGTCCGTTCGTAAATCAATCTATCTTAATGAAGTTTATACAGTAAATTACAAATTACAAAATGGCGGGAACTGTCAAAATCAAACTATGGGTTCGGATTATAAAAGCTTCAGAAAGAGCCCAAGGACAAACGAGTATATTTCTTAAGAAAAAGGACCTTTGAATTTGGTAAAAAGGTATTCTATCATACATCTTTTAAGTTCCTGAATTTAAAGTTTAATGAGCAATTAAAAGGATGGTCTGGTAGGAGGGAAGTGGTAATTTTAAACTATTGAAAATGAAACCTCAAAACTTTATCAGATACAGGACCTCTTAATGAATATTGAAATGGTTTCAATATTCAATAACGATCTACAACGTCATCAATTTGAATTACTCAAAACACAAGTCACCCTATATTTTGTTTTCTTTGGCATAACCAAATATGCTGATTCTATAATAAATAACCAAAGTCATAGCATTTAAAGGTTAACGTAATATACAAGCAAATACAAAAAAAAAAAGCATTTATAGTAAACTTTACATAATGAATAACTAGAAAAAACTAAAATTAAAATCAATAATACCTTCATTAATTTATCTTTGATGTACATTGAGGTACCTTCCAAGGAAAGTTTTTTTTTAATAGTTTGCGATAAAACAGAGAATGGAAAAGTAAACAAAACCAAACAAAAGCAAAACTTAAACTATACAATATTTTTATAATTTTTTTTTTTTTTTTTTTGTTTTTTTAATTTTTATAATTTCTTTGTTTTTAGTTATTTAATATTAAATACTAACTAAATGTAACAAAGTTGATCAAAATAAACATTAATAACTTTTTATCAATAATTGGATTATTATTATTGATATTTAACAAAGTATTATGTATGATTGTATGTATATGCGGAACATGTGACTTGAAACAATATTTTTATAAACAAGTTGTACGTATATATATAAAAATATTATTTACTTTTTATTTTTTTTTCAATTCAGTTATTCCTAATTAACTTAGACATGTTACATATTAAAACATGTGTTATCGTTTTAAGTTGTCAATTTTATAAGTGACATTTTTTTTTATCAAAAATAGTGTCAAAGAAATATACAATGAGAGTCTTCGCTTAATGCTACAATTACAAATCGGAACCAAGTTGTACAACAGGTTCTCGGACTAGAAATCGTTGTATTGTGGGTTGGATATCATCAAATTTTGATGTTTGTGTCCAGACTCTTTGGTTTACAGTTATCGTGTATAAGCAAGTTATACAACTTAAATGTCATTTTATTGTTTTTATTCCGCTTTCTGACAGCTGAAGCTCGTTGAAACATTTTCATTTGAGAAAATAATAAAATTAAAAAAACTGTCAAAAACTCGAAATTCAAATTCTGTGACACTTTTCACATTTTTTCAAAACAAAAAAAAAATTTAAAACGATTTAGTTTGAACGAACGAGTTTGATGATAGGTTGGATAAGTGTGTGGTCGAACAAGTTTACATACTACAAGGTGTGACGTTTATGCGCAGCATAATAATGCAAACTAGTCAAAGATCTGATTGCCAATTGATATCAAATATTTGACAGAAATTGTTATTGTTCCATGTATAAAAAATAATCTTTGATATTTTCTCCAGTCTAAAATATCTTTGTTCTAAATTCTAATGCATTTTTAAATACAATACAGATATATATGTAATTTTATTTTGAGGTTTCATTTTATTATTTGGCATTTTATTTGATATTTTATTTTTAACAATTCTGAAAAAATATCAATGAAAATTTCTGTCATCGGTTATGCTTTCCTTTGTTATTTATATTTTTCACTAGATCCATGCAACATTTTTAGATTAGTTTTTCTCTGGTGCAGAGTTACATTAAGATCTTAAATATATACTTTTATATACTTTGTTAGGATTGAAAAAAAATGCTCATAGCAAATGACTTTTTTTTGGGAAAAATGACAAATTTACCTTGTTGTCTGTTATGGGAGATAGCATTTGCCATTCTAACACGCAGGTTAATTTATATAATAATATTATTTATTTTGTTTATGCTATATATTAATATATTTAATTTTATATTTGGTCACCATGGAGATTTGTAAAAGAAAATTATTTTTCAACATTTTTTTTCACCTGTAGCACCTATTTTGAGGCTGTTCAGAATTTAATACTTCTGCTAAAAGGGTATTTTAGGGTAAAAGACAAAAAATTAGGTTGCACACGTAAAATAATATCCGTTTAATATTCGATATATATATATACTATTGTATTAAATAAAACAAATAAGAACTAATGGCACAAGTAATACTGATTGATAATAATAAGAACTAAAAGATATCCTAACAGCTTATCACAATAAATAAATAGTTAGTATAAAGAATGAATTTTCATTTAAAAAATTTGACAGCCAACGTAAAATCGAAAAAAAAAAAATGTCAAATGGGGAAAAATTAAGTATTCATTCTATATTTATCAAAATATACATAAATTAAACTTATGATTCAACATTCCATAAAATATAAACTTATATCAAACCATCCTTGGTATGATATACCACTATTTCAATGTGGTCATTCAAGAATTAATTGAATAAGAAAACGTTTCATAGATGCTTTGGACACATATTCTAAAGAGCAGATAAAAATGAATTGAAAAATATTATTCTCGAAGGATTAACGTAAAAGGAAAGACTGAAATTGAGAGAACATATGAATTATCATTGATATATATTTCCCGATATTTATATAGTTGAACTGGTAAACTCATATATATACAGGATAGCAAATCCTTTTTTGCTTATTGCTTTATAAAAAGAGTACGGATGAACATATAAGTAAATCAAAAAATGCTATTGAATTCATTTCAATATCAAACGGTGAATTAGTTACATTTCTAGCAAAGGAAAACAACAAATACTTTTGGGATTGCACATAAATAAGAATATCAATTCATTTTCTACTTTAGAAAAGTCAGACATGTACTTATATACTCTAATATAATCCAATAACTTAAATCATAGAATTTTTCTAACGTAGGTACTTTAACTAGTTTACTTTAGTAATTTTATGTAATTAATATTACTTTAACACTTTAAACCTTCACATCTGAGTTGAATACCATTTTAAAATAATATTTAAAAAAAATATTCTATAGACTTAAGTTTTAATATAATCAGTTTTTCGAATGTAATCATATTATGTAATCATGTACTTAATCATACTTTCAAATAAATCTTCATATGTTTTGACAATTTAAAATATAAAAATGTCAGTCAAAGTGTGATGACTAGGAAAAAATTTTAGGTCGATTTCACTGGCAGTTAAAGTTCTTTTGGATTATTTAACCTACGATAATTCTAATGCAAAACAATATTCCCAATAAGTAAAAAAAACAGGTATGTAAGTAGTGATGATCTGACCAATGGCGTAATGATAAAGACGCCGCCTTTCATGCGGAAGGTCTCGGGTTCAAACCCCGGTCAGATCATATCTAATAAAAAAATATCGTAAAATTGTATAATTATATCGTAATAGTTAACATCGTAATATAAAATAAGATTAGGATAAAAATATATAAATAACTCTTGTGTAAGATAATAGATGGCGCACAAAATTAAGATTGGTGTATTCATAAACTTATACAATAGCTACAGCCGAGTAATCAACGGCTTAGTGAATATTATGATTAAAGAAACTGAAGCCTAATAGACTTGGGGAATGTCCTATACTCTTTAAAGGGGAGGAAAAGGAAAAAACAATTCAGGATGACAATATAATAACTTTAATTTAATTTTGATAAAAAAAAGTCTTATAAAAATATGAAAAATAAGAATTTTTCAATTCTTAGAAATCATTTGAACTTAAGATGTCATACATTATATTTAATTAAAAAAGTTTTAAAAGTACCTACTAAATTTTTTCTATAATAAACTAATTACCTAATTTTTTAAATTAATTTAAAATATCTATAAGGAGGTATCCAGAATGCCATTTTATAATCAAATTTATTACTATTTACAATATTGCAATTATTTGAGAAAAACTCAAAAAAATAAAACCACACAAAGTTCTGGGCCAATATTCATTTTTATACATAGTTATAGATATGTATATACTATATAATATATTCTATGTATACGTACATAACATTTTCCAATATAAAGACCTAAAATACTGCATTTTCTTTTTTTCAAAAATAATTATATTAAAAAATTTTCTAATTTTTTTTTTAATTTTCTTATTACATTAGTTATCTTTAATGCAATTTGTCTTTTATATAATAAAATACATAAAACTAAGTATATATATATATATATAATCATTGTATATTTAACTAGAACATAATATTATTCTTCTAAATTAAAAAAAATTTCCAGCATCATTTCTAATCAATTTTTCTAATATAGAAATGTACAACCCTGTGGTAAACCTTCAAATACTCGTAATATAAATCTAATTTATAATTTTTTTATATCAATTTAGAAAACTGAGTAAAATTTTAAAAAATCAAAAACTTTCACAATTTTTCATATTTTTTTTTTATAAGAAAACGCAAACCTTTTATAAAGAAATTTAAACAAAACGAACCGAGAGTCGAATAAGCAAAGCTTAACAAAAAAAAAAAATTGCAATCTTCAGTAAAAAAACGGCATCAGCAAATAAAACTTATATGTATATATTTGTATATGTTGTTAAATTCATTAAATCTACAATGGCCAAAAATATTACACTTGGTGTTTTTCCTTTCCATTTTCTTTTCTTATCTTTTTGTCCAGTAATTCTACTAATAGTCCCCTTTTTTTCTGCTGCTCTCTAATCAAATGGAGCAAAACCAGAAAAAAACAGATTATCATGAACATGAGGAAGTTTTTTCAACATAAATGAACTTAAAATTTTATCTAATATTTGTTTTCATTGAATTGAGGTGACCATATATGAATTGAGATTTCGAATGATGATAGAAATTACGATATTTCAATACAACTTCAAAATGTTCATAATAATATTAAGGAAATAGTAATTAAAGGAAGTTAGTAATAGATAGTAAAATTAGGTCTGTGAGTAAAATTGACACATTGTTCAATATATTGAACAAAATCAAGAATTTTTTAATTTTACTCAATATCATTGTGTGATTTTTTATTGTTTCCATTATGTTCCTAAAATTGGGACAGGTTTATTAGAGTGGTCATTCGAGTTCCTCCCACTCACCTATTAAAAACCAAACATTTAATACACGGTTATGTCCCAGGTGGTTTGGGTAACTGCCATACGCCTTTTGTTTTGTTTTCTTAATGTTTTTAGGATGGGTTGAAATAGAAGTTTGTGTAATTTGTCAGAAATAGGGTATTTCTAAGTCGGTTGTATGAACTTACCGTTGTTTCTATACTTGTTTTTGTTTCCTTTAACTCAGTTTTAACTCAATTATGTACCAAAGCGGTCCCTATAGCTCAATATTTTTGCTACAACTAAATTATTTTACTATATAACCTAATATTGTGCCAAAATATTGTGATGTGTGTGGGTAAACATAAAAAAAATTGTAGCATATATCGAACAATAATATTGTGTGTGAGTGGACCCCCTTTAATACATAATTGGGTTAAAACTAATAAAAAAAACTAGAAGCCTGAAAAACTTCACCTTTTTGTTGCAAAGATGTCTTTATCTAAGACCAAAAACTTTAATTTAAAAATAAAACCAAATACTTCAACTATGTCATTTTGGTTCTGATTTTATTTATACTATGTAAAGCATTAAAAATCCTGTCCCGTTTTCATATTTTTACATTTGGTCACTTTAATTTATCACAAAAAAAGAAAATTAAAAAAAAAAAAAAACTACCAAATTTAATATCTCAAATTTATAATTTGAAATTTTTATATGGGCAAAGTGTACATAGCTACATACATAATATTTTATGTATTTAACACAATTTTATATTGCATATGAAGTAGGCGTTATAATTATAATATATACCTATAAGTAGAACATAAAAAAATTGGACTTAATTTAAATGTTACAATACAAATTAAATAATATATTTATATAATATAACGATGTAAATACAATATATATAAATAAATATTTAGGAATATCTCTATAATATACTATTTAATACATTTAGTAATAGTCATAAAAATGGGGGATTTAAAATATAAGAAAGGCAAAACAAAAATACAAAATACTGCACTATACCATTTAATTTATAGACGTACGACTATTACATAATCTCCCTTAAAAAAAAATTATAGAAAAATTTACAGACCTCCGATTTTCTCTGTTTCGGTTTGTTTTTACTGTTTTATATAGATAAAAGTACATTTATAATAGTATAGATACATATATATATTTATATTTTATATATATATAATTATGTAAGTATAAAGATATTTTTTTGGTAGGTTAGCTTTAATGATAGTATCAGTTAAAAATTATTTTTATTTCCCTGTTTTTTCAGCTTTTCTGCCATTCTTTGTTGAAAACTTGCCAAAAAAAATTTTTTTTGTGTTCCAATTTTTTATTTTTTTTTCTTTTTTTTTTTTATTTTAACAACATTCATTCGTTCGTTATTGTAAATGACACGATGTTTATTACCGTTCTTTTGAAAAATAAAAAATAAACATCTACTTATACATAAAATATATATATCTATTGTATTATACATATATACAAGTCCATAAATTAAAAAAACACATTCATACAAAATTTCAAAAAAAAAGTTATTAGAGCAGAATGTTTCAACAAAACACTATTAATTTATTTTTTGAATAAAAACTTTAGTTAGGCTTTAAAATGTTTGAAAAAACTAAAAAATGGAAGATAAGTAAACAAAATTTTAAAGTTGGTAAGTTTTAGTTATCTATAAACAACTTTAATATTTTGTCAACCTACTATAATTGGCGATTTTTTTGAGAATCGCTGGAACAACAAAAGAAATAAAGAAATAATTATTATATAGAATTTTAACTTTAGAACTTTCTTTCTTTTTTTGAATTTGACTCAAAACCATTTTTTTAGGGAATACGATTTATTAAATAAATTTCGATTACATAAATTTGATAATATGATGTATAATTTTTAAATATTATTTTCTTGCAAAAAAAACTGTTAATTCTAACAGCCATTTTAATCTATATACAAATCCATTCAGTTTTCATTTGATCGATTCAAGTTTCAAAATTCCACTCAAAAATAAAATGATATTGAGTAAAAGCTTTAGGAATGACATTTGAGAAACTTACAAACGATGTTTTTAATTTTAGAAAAACTGTTTTTTCATTTGACATTTCATTTTGACATTTCATTTTGACATAATACCAAATATTTTAAATATTATTGAAATAAACTTTAAAATCGAATAGTTTTGTTTATTTTGCGATTCATTTTTTAAATTAAATATACTTTTATTATGGTAATGTTTATATTTTGACAAGTCCTTTTGGAAAGTTGGGAGTAATGACCACTATACTACCGAGAATATTCTTTTGAATTGCATTAATATTTTTAAAGGCGGCATTTAAAAATTTCTAGAAATTATAAACATAAAATTTCCGAAGAATTCATCAACTGCACTTATCGGTTCCTGAGAACTACATATATATATTCAAATTTACTGTAGGAGCTGTATGTATGTAAAATTTAAATTAATTAAGTTCTTTCATTGTTTTGCACCCAAGAATAATGTCAAAAAAATACAAATGTATACAATTACGAATACTTTTAAAATTTATACTAAACTAAAAGTTCCAAAGGATTAGTCACAATCAAACATAAAGACTCTAATTACTTTAAATATCCTTTCAAAATATATTCCAAATTTGTACGATCTTCAAAATTTAGCATCATCATAATTTTTAAGCAATGACAATAAGTATTAAACTACTTTGATTTCAAGCCAATATTCTGTTTTATTTGGATTTTATTTGAAAATCAAACGGTTAACCTTTTGTTATTTAGCTTTATTATCATCTTCATAAATTTACACAAATATATTATCTTGAATGGTAATATATACCCTTCCAACCATAAGAATTATTCAGAACTTTAATTTTCTTATTTATTTTTGAAAAAAAAATAATCTGCAGTTTCTTTGACTGGAGTCCAAATTCTATATTTATATACTAGAAATGTATACATACATAGTTACATACAAGCGCTATATATTTTTGAATAGGCCATGTATTTTATTCCAAATATGTATTTTACAAAATAAGTAAATAACAAAAAAAAATTTTCAGTATATAAATAAGTATTACATAAGTACTATGCATTTATAGATATATTTTGTGATTCTAATATTGGATATATGTTGAATCGTAAAAAATAAAACCCCATATGGTATTATTACCAATTTTACCATTATTGAATGTATTGTGGTTTCTCTTAAAACTCTTTATTTTAAAACAATGACTTAAAATGGCCATTTTTGGCATCATTTTCTTTTAAATAATATAATATATATGAATATATAGTGATTTGATATAATATTTTATTATAAAACAAAAAAATACATTAAGAAACATTAATTTGTAACAAATTTCATAAATAAAAAGTTTTAGATTGATTCTGTGTACTTTCAAAACAATATTACAGAAAATATAAGCATTAATAAATTAAATGAATTGCCAAACCATTAGGACTAAAATTGGTTCCAAAACTCATCATAAATTTTATAAAATTAAACAAAGGTTAATTTAATTATAAAATAAAAACAATATTTTTAAAAATGGACATCTCGTGGGATTATACAAATAATTACAATTAAAGTAAGTATCCATAGTAACCAAAAGAGGTAATGGAAATATAAAAAGTGAATTAGGATCTCTACAAATCACGTAACCCAGTACCGTTAAATTTTGTACTAAAGTAGAATAACACACTATTCCTTAAGGACAATGCCTTAATCCAATAGCCTCCCCGTAAGCAAAGCTTACTTAACTTAAAATTTAGATAAAATAACTTGGTGGTACTTTTATATATCAAGATATCAATCTTTAAAGGAAACCTGTTATTTGTAACAGCAGGCTGGGTTTAACATGGATATAATCCATAGTCACGACCAAAATTAATTTGAAAAAGGATCAAATTCATATTGAAAAAGATATAATATTATAGGTAGGAACTGAAGCTTTTCAGGGTTGGATACCAAATCAGGGTATTCCCAAATCAGTGTTCCCAGAATGTATACATAAATACATTAATTTATATATCCTGGTACTACGATCCCAAAAGACCTTAATACCGATCAAAGTTAGTTACCAATATTCCAAAAATCCTTACAACTGAATATTATAACAAAATCTTTTTAACTAACTAATAAAAAGTTTTATTTATTTTATAAATCATTTTTCTTCAACTTTCGCATCATAGTTGTCACTGTCCAGTCCAGTGTCCACAAATCACTCTTTATTACAATTTTGTTTTTTTTTTTTGTCCACTAAAATGTATTTCATGACAGTTATTGGAAAAACGAAACTACTTTAAAGATATAACATTTAGGTATTTTAGAAATAATATAAAAAAAAAGTTAAAAATAACGCTTGACTAACTCTGATGTAGTTTATAATTTTCTATACACGTTTTTAAAGTTCAAAAAAAGAAGAGACAAAAAAGAAGAGAAAAAGAGAAGAAAAATAATAAAAATATAATATAAAATGGAAATTTTAGTTTGTTTCCGGGATCATACGTTCGTTATTACGTCATAAATTAAAAAAAAAAAATGGAAAAAAAAATCTTTTTATTTTATTTTCTCATTTCTTTTTTGAAAATTTTTATTCATTTTTTGTCTCTTTCTGTGTACATAAATTTGGAATGTAACTTAAAATTGTAAAAAATTTTTCGATTTTCTTTCCTGGGCCATTTATTTTTTTTTTTTTCTAAAAACTTTTTTGTTCTACAAATTTTTGTTTCGGGAAAACTTTAATTTTTTTTTTTATCTAAAATAAACTTAAAAAAAAATTATAGTAGTTACAGAATATATAAATTTGTTCACCCACTGTAAAATTTCATTTCCAAAAGTCTGTTGAAAGGGACAACAATAAAATATGAAAGTATAAAAATTATAAAAGAAAAATGAAAAAAAAAAAATTGTTGGTCAGCATTACTTTGCAAAACTAAACCAACTATACGAATTTTCCATGGAATATAACATAGAAAGTCCTCGCTTCCTTTTCTTTTTTTTTGTTCGTTCGGTAATAACAGAAAAAAATTTATTAATAAGGTAAGAGGTCCAATGATTGTCAATCAATTCGTTAGTACATATTTCCAAATTTTTAACATTCTTAAGGAAATAAAATCGTTTAAAAATAGCAGTTTGTAATATTGAGACTACAATTACGCTGCTATATTTTAATGGATCTGAATTTAAAAAAATAGCTCCAATAACCAACCACTTAATGACTGCAATTCCATTCAAATCTATTGATCTATACAGGGTTTCAAATAAACAATTTGACATCTATTGAGCTTTCGTGTTACTTTGGTTCTTAAAACAAAATAATCAGGTATTCTAGGAGTTTCGAAATCATTTCATCGATTTCACTAATATTGAAGTAACCAATTTTATTAGCTTAAATATAGCTACTTATTATTATAACACGAAATAGAACGTTTCTGATAAAATTATAAAACCAGCACAATTCATCCAAATATTTTAGAGGTTATGAACTCAATTTTTTTTCCAATCTAACTTTACATGCAACCCTATGTTTTATTAAACACATATTACGTAAAAAATTAAATTTCTTATACCAATATATGTATAATATTCGTTAAAATAATATACAAACTCATAAATCAAGCAATTTAATTTTTTACAAGAGCTGCCAATAACATATTCTTGTACCCTATCAAACCTTGCACAGAAGAACAAAAGGAATTAAAAAAAAAATACCAAAATTTACAAGAGAAATTTCCACAACCAAAATAAAAATAGTTTTAGTGTTGTTTTTCTTTTACTCTCTTGAAAAACTAACAATATATGATAGAAAAAAAAATAATATACATAAACCATTTTTTTACAACATGAATTGATCTAATCCTTACTAATTTTTTAATATAGTGAGAGACTACCAAATTTGTCCAGGGAAAATAAAGATTTTTTTTTAATTTAAAAAAACAAATTAGTATATGTCCTTCATCATTATATTTAACGTTCTAATAAATTATGATTAATTACAAGATGAAAATAAGTTTAGCCCAAAAACCTTTTTTTTTTTCTTTTTTTTTTCATTATTTTTTTTTTAATAAGTATAAACTGAATATTATAAAAAAGGTAATTTTAATCATATCATGTTAATATTAGTAAGGAAATGTGGAAAACAAATTAGCATTTTTTAATACTAAATGGTATTATAAAATATAAAGTAATCTGATTAAGAATAGTCAATAAAGTGGTTTAAGCAGGTTTCAAAGGTCAAAAACTGTTTTATTCGTGTAACTATAGTAACCGATTTTTTTATATACGGTGAAATCAAACTTTTTTAAAATAAAAGCTCGAAGTTCGTCTACCAATGTTTTTAATGACACTCAATTTGAATCAAATCTAACTATTTATTTCAACTAAGTTGATTTTAGAAAAGAACTACTTTGGAGTACTTTCGTTCTAAAAAAAAAAAAATCAAAATTGAAATAAATTGATTCAATTTATTGAAACTGACTAATTCAGTTGACTTAGGCTTCACCGACAGATTTTTGAGTTAAATTGAAAAACTTCGCACTCTACAAAATTTAATTGAATCCCGCGACATAATCTTTAAGCAACTTATTTTACTCAGTCTATAAGTGATGTTTTAGTCATGAAATTCAAACGACTTAATAAACAAAAATTTCGAGTCTCGAAATATTTCGAATATCTCAAGAAGTATAAAATTTCGAAAAAGGCATAAAAATTTTTATGTTTCTAAGTCGTATATGATTTAAATAACTAATTTCGAAATCTAATATCAAAAAACTTACTGAAACTAATTTCGAAAAATATCCAATTTCGAAATCTTATCTCAAAAAAACTTACTGAAAATAATTTCGAAAAATCCCAAATTTCGAAATTTAATCTCAAAAAAAATAACTGAAAGTTTAAAAATTGAAGCTTTCATCCGAAATATTAAATAAAGTGTTTAGTTATTATACGAGTATATGGGTATCAGAGTAAACGGGATTACCGTTTCATATTTTATATTGCGCTAATCACGATTCCAATTATATATTACAATTAAAAACTATGAATATTTTATACCGTGACTTAGCCAAGGATTTTACGATCTCTGTTGTGAGAATCTAAGAACAAAAGAGGTAATACAAATACAAATCACAATGGGCAATCGATCGGTTAAGAGTATTCATATACAAATGTTATATATTTGTATTAAATACAGACTCAAAAAAAAAGGAAATACCAATTTGAATCACCACTTAACTATAATTTTGTGTTTTAGGCGGTAATGAATATGTAATAAAACATTTAGCAGATTATAAATTTGGATGACTTGAATTTCAAATGACTCCTCTTACTTTTCACCCCATTTTGTAATGATTAAAATATAATTTTTAAATCATTAATTGAGTGCTAGTTAATTGGTATGGTTCACATCATATATATATACACATTTAAAAAAAACTTTTTAAAGATTTTATCCGATAAGTGTATATATAAGAAAATATTATACAATTTTAATACTTATACACGAATGTTAAACTTAAATATACTCCACATTTTAACATGAGTAGGCAACAAATAAGTATGTAATCTAATATTAACTACATATGAATATAAAGGTCATGTGATATATTTAAAAAATTATTTTTCCTTAAAGAACACAGTAATTAATTTTAAATATATGAATCCTATTGTTCTAAAAAAAACAATGTTTTTTCTATGTAACCAGAGATTTTAAAAATGGTTATACAGTTTAATACTATATTTTATTAAAAAACGATTAATATAGTTTTAAAAATATATATATATATATATATATATATGTAAGAACCATTAAGTCTTTAAAAATATAATAAAAAAATAAATTTATAATTAATAACATTTAGTTTTTACTTAATATGTATATATATATATATAATATATATATATATATATATATATATATATATGTATATTAAGAATCATATAACAAAGTATATTATTAAAAATAAACTTATTTGATTAATGTATTTTATATTTAATAACTACTACATAGCAAAATATAGTAAATAATTATAGGGTAACTTAAAATATACACGTACATAAGTATTAAAATTTTTCTTCCATTTTACATATAAAAGTTGAAGAGAGTTTTATATGGTAATTTTTTTTTATATTAATAAATAACGAAGAGTTTTACATTTCTTAATTACACATCTAATTAAATTATAATTAAATAACTACTATATAGAATTTTTTTTTTTCTTTTTAGTTTTTTAAATATTTTATTATTATTTGTATCCGATTTACTAAATATATATATGAAAATTAAATAATTTAAAAAACTTTAAGAATTAATAGAAAATAAAATGAAAATATTATAAAATTTGTATTTAAATTACAAATTATGAAATGTATGTAATTATAATTACACTATAACATGGGGACAATGGCCTTTTGCTTAAGAAAATTATGAAATTCTTTCATCTAACCCTTTTTTAATATTTTGTGAACTGAAAATCCCTGCAAAACCTCACAAATTACGAAAATAAATTTTCGAAACTATAACTTTAAAATTCTCGAGACTAATTTCATGTAAAAAACAACCAAGTTGACGTGAAAGAAGTATATATGTCTTTTATTTCATATCCAATTATAAAATCTTTCTTAATTCAAATTCACCGCAAATATTATTCGATATATAAATATTTTTGAAAAATGATTTGAATCTATCTTTAAAATTGCTCATACTTTATAATCTCAAATGTGTAACGTAAATAACCCAATAAACAATACAACAAGTTGGCATCACTGATTTTGCAATCAGTAGCAATGTCAAATATGTCAGATATATGGTTACCGGCAACTTCACTTTTTAAAGCAACGTAGATGTGGATGGAAGCTCATATAGAAGTTTTTTTATCAAAAGTATTGTATTTTATATAATTGAAGAAGTCGTAATTAATTGAATTTATTCAAAAGCAAAGTGAAATATAAACAATATTAAATATAAAGTTGAATTGAATCAAAATTGTTGAAATTAAATATTAGATAACATAATTTTAAATATCATAATTTGTGTTAATTATTATTTCAATCGCAAACATTACTCATAAGTACATATATTTTTTCGTAAATAAGCATAATGAAAAAAAGGGAATAACTACTCTGATCTGGAATGTCTTATGAATGTCCATGTCTTAATTCAAATTTATAAAAAAATCAGCATATAGTTTAACTATTAAATAATATATTCACTCTCCCAAAAATAATTTATTCAAACATTAAATTAACTTAATAAAATTAATTAATATTAATTTGTATATAAGGATTTGAAAATTTTAACTATATAGTTTTGGGTAAGACATCTATTTTATCGAATGTCAATAACAATTTAGCCATATATACAAAAAACAATTTATTTTAATTATTTAATTTCAATATTCTTTGACATTATTTTAAATTGTTTTATTTTCTTCTCATTATTAATCTCTTACTGTTTTGGAGTTGATTAATGATCAGTAAATAAAATGAAAAATAGATTTTGGATTAAAATGGGGATTTTAATACGAATATCAAAACATTCTGAAAATACTTTCGAAATAGTCAATGGAATTGTTTTTTTGAATTACAAAATAAGAAAAGCCATTAATAGTAAATTTAAGTTTTATTTAACAAATAGGAATTGCTTATATTACTAAACTAAAATAAACTTAATTCAAAAATTTAAATTCTTCTCTTAATTTAGTAACACCAATTTGAATAGCTCCCGATATTATTGATGAAAAATTATAGTTTTATTAGAAGAATTTCCCAACGTTTCATGAGTTTTACCTAATGTTTTACCTATGGCATTTAGATTTTAAAATTTTGCATTTCTATAATCTGGGATCGCGAAGGGTCTCAATGGATCCAACCTAAAGCTATTCATTCATTAAGAGTCAAAAAATTTAAGAATTTTCACAAGACTTTTGTGTCGAAATGGGTTTACGTATCTATAATAAGTTGGGACTCACTGATTCCCTAGATTGGTATATGCTAAAAATGAATACCACCAAATATTTAACTTTGGTATTTAGATTTTAAAATTTTTCATTCTATAGATTAAACCCAAAGATGTTTATTAAGAGTAAAAATATTTAAGAATTCTCGAAAAGCTTTTGTGTCGGAATCGGCTTACATATCTATAATAAGGATGCCCACAATTGGTATATGGTACGTTTATAATAAGGATGACACTGATGCCCACGATTGGTATATGGTACGTTTACCAAATTTTATATCTAAGTCCCAAATTTTTAAATAACGTTTAAAGTTTTTTCCATTCTTTCGGTAAGGGACGTTTTACCACCAGCAATAAATATCGGAAACCTTTTTCATTTCAGCAACCTTATTTAATTACCCCATACCCATTATCCCCCTTAATTGCATTCAAATGCAATGACAAATGACAAACAACAATTTAACACATAGTTAAATTGCCTATATTTATTGAAATCAATTTAAAAATTGTATTCTTAACATTCAAACATTTTCCACTATATTCCTATAGCTTCCCTTTTATTCCAAAATGTATCTACATTGCAGTCAAGCTTATTTGAACCTAACCGGTGAACAATTAATAAGTAAAAACAAAAACCTAATGTGAAATAATCTTTTTTTAATAAACTTATTCAATTATAATACTATATATTGGATTGTAAAGCATATAACCCCTACAAAACTCGTTATAGTTGGTTTTTTCAACACTCTTTTCTTCCATTTAATGCACAAATTCAAATTCAAAATGCTTAAAATTTTCAACAAAAAAACTAAAATTTAAATTATAAAAAATACAAAAGATTATAAATAAAAAAATATTATCAACGTTGATGACACCTTTTGGGCCTCTTTTTTATGAAATATTAATATAATTGTGGTATGGTATTCATGCATTTATTTATAATATTGTTAAATATTTTTTTATTTCCTTTCCCTTTATTTTTTTTAGCACTGTAGCACTGTAACTGTTTTTGTTTTATTCATTCATTCATTTCCTTTTATTATTCCACTTTAAAAAAAAAAAAAATTTTATCTTCACATTTAACATAATAAAAAATAAGGGGATGCCAAACACTTGACAAAACTCAAATTCTATAAAATAACTATTTCCCCTAAGTTCAAAAAACTTAAAGTGCAATAACAAATCTAGCAATTAGTAACAATTTTTTCTATGTCAAAATATAACTTATTTTTAGTTTAACTTTAGCTGCTTCTTGGGATATAAATTCAAATAAAAAATTGGGAAGGGATTTTACAGTTAGAAACTACATCGAGATTTTAGCAATAATTTTTTGAACTGGTATTTGAGAGTCCCACTCTCTGACTTTTAAATGTTTAACAGATAAATATTTTGGAATGAAAACCGTCCTATAATTAAAATGTTTTCTTAAAGAAAAATTAAATTTAGAAAGAATTAGGAGGAATTTTAAAGTTATGGCATAAAATAAAGATTTCAACAATGATATCAAATCACAGCTACAGAAGAGAACCGCAACCAGTTGGGCATAAAATCAAAATTTCATTAATGATTTCAAATCACAGCTTAAGATTTGAGAACCGCAACCCTCTAAATTGAAAATGTTTTCTTAATGAAAGATTAAATTTAGAAATAATTGGGAGGGATTTTACAGTTATGACACTAAATCAAGGTTTCAATAATGATTTCAAATCACAACTCAAGATTTGGAAGCCGCTACACTCTATATTTTAAATGTTTTTTAATGATAATGTTAAATTTAAAAATTATTGGGCCTGCGGCGGTTTTTTCAGTTTAACACAAATTCAAAAATTCAATAATGATCTCAATTGCAATGATCTCACAGCTCAAGATTTGGGATCCGCAACCCTCTATATTTCAAATGCTTTTTTAATGCAATATTAACTTTAGAAAGAATTGGGAAAGATTTAACAGTTATGGTATAAAATCAAGAACTAGAAACATTGATTTCCAATCACAGCTTAAGATTTGGGAATCACAACCCTCTACACAACACTCTATATTATGAATATTTAATGTACTTGTTGAAAGATATACGTTAATATTAAAAAAAGCTTGGAAGTGATTTTACAGTTAGAAACAAAATCAATGTTTAAGAAGTGATTTGTTGAACTGGGATTTTGTAGCCACATCTCTCTAATTTTTGAATTTTTTCCTAATGTAGCGTTAAGTTTAAATATACTCGGGCCGTCAACGGGATTTTACAGTTAGACAAGAATTATGACTTCAAATCACTACGCAATATTTGGGAATCGCAACGCCTATAGAATTGAGAGGGATTTCACAGTTATGGCATAAAATCTAGAGTTCAAAAATGATTTCAAATCACAGTTAAAGATTTTGATACTGAAACACTGTATTTTAAATGTTTTTTTGACGACAGATTAATATTAAATTTATAAACACTTTAGAGTTAGATACAAAATCGGCTTATTCTCTATTTTTATCTATTTAGCAATCTATAAAACAAGTTATAATTTGATATTCGAATATTTGACCAAATAACTTCTTACGAAATTAATTTTTATTTCCAAGTAATATTAGGTAAAATGGATATCGACAACAATAAATTAGATCAATTGACCTGATACCCATTAAAAACAAACAAAAAAATATTCAAATATAAAATTACAAATACAAATACAAACAAAAAACAAATAAGATATAAAAATAATTTAAGGTCACACAACCAACCAGAAATGAAAATTACTGTAAATAAATCCGAATATCCCCCATGTGCAATAATAGAATAAATATACAAATTCGGAAAAAACAGGACACGGGAAAACAAGAAAACATCGAAAATAACAGTAATAAAAATCGGTCATGGAACATAATTTTTTTTTTTTTTTTAAGTGTTACATTATATTTCGGTTATTTTAATTTTATTTATAAATTTTAATATTATTGCATGGCTTTTTTTGTCTCATTTATTTCTTTCTCTTGTTGTCTTTATCAGGACATTTTTTTTTTTTTTTTACAGTTAGAGTTTATTTTTATACTGCCAAAAACAAAAACGAAATAATTTTGATAAAATTTTCCATTTTATTTAATTTTATTTTTATTTTTGCATTTCATTCCTACTAATATTTAATTCGTAAAATTGTGGGCTGTATTTTTATTTTTTTTGTTGTTTTTCTGCTTTTTTTTTTTAATCTGAATGATACAAAAAAAATAAGAACTGATATGAATAAATTTTACAAGTGATAAAAAAAAAATTGAATATTTTAAGAAATATTTAATAGTAATCGTAATTTACTCTTGTATATATTGAAACAGGAAATTTTTTAAACAAAAGCCCCTTTAAATATGCAATTTAATTTTTTCAATATAAATAATATGAGTTAATTCGTATGTTTAAGAGTTTGGTTAGGTAATTATTTAAAATTTAAATGGATTATATTTGAATTTCCCATTACTGCAAATAATTTCAAGACCATTTAAAAATAAAGTGGCTTGTAAATGGTTCAACGACTGCGAATACATAATAGAATATTTCACATACTAATGACCCCATAATGAACTACCGAACATGTGTCACTTAAAAAGGCTGGGTGGTAAAGTGGTTAGAGTACCGACTTTTAAAGTAAAAACGTTTCTGGTTTTCGATGTGACTCAGCTACCATTCGCCATTGAGTTCAAACTAATGGCTGAATCAATATTTAATAATTATATATCTTTAAATAAAAAAAGCATTAATAAAACAATATAAACAAATGCAAAATATAATAATTTAATTGAATATTATAACTCGCAGATTCATAGGCAATTTTTTTAAATATAAAACGTGTTAAATTGTTATTAAATCTGAAATACTAAAATTTAAATTTAATTTTTCCATAGTGATCTAATTTATTCTAAGTGTGGATTGTGGTATCCCTCTTTTTTCACCCCAATATGTTCTTTCACATGGGTTCTACAAGCCTGAAACCAGGTTCACCATATTTGTTTTAATTACAATCATTTATAGCTTTAACCTACATATATACTAAAGTTTATAAATTTCTGAAACTACTTCAATCAACCAACAGTTCAATCTTCTAACTTAAAAGTTTTAAAAAAAAAACTATTTAACACAAAACATAGACCAGAAAATTAATATCCCATTAAAAAACACATTTAATTGCAAAAATTTGTTTTATAAATATTTTTATTTTTGTTTTTTTAATTATTTCAATTGCTAATATCCTGTGTCGTCCTGTAATAAACCGAATAAGCGAAATAAATTTTAAAATTATAAAATTTATAAAACAGCTAACTTTAATTTACATTGCAAGATATACAATTCAGTTAAATGGAGGAAATAAATAACTTAAAATTTAATTAATTAATTCACGTTAACACCAAATAGATTTTTTTTTTTATTAGATTTATTCCACAAGGAATTGAAGTGTATATAAATAAATATATACTTATTTATTGGATAAAAAAAAAAGCCAAAAACCGATTACATAAAATAAATTTTTAATAGCAATGGTTTTAAATTGGTTAACAGTGTTAAATTGGATGCATATTTTGATTTTCAAATTTATTTTTTTTTAACAATCTTATAATTCAAAAAAATTAAACCAGATTTATTCAATTAATACGATTAATAAAAATAAATGAATTCTGGTTATAATAATTTAATAAAATTTTTCAGTAATCATTGTTAAAGCGATCATTCTTATTTGATTTGATCCTTAAATCAACTTTTTTTGGTACTCAGTTTTAAATCAAGTTTTTCGTGTTAAACAAATTGACATTTAAATTATAATAATGTCAAATGTCAAATAAGAATGTAATTGACAGAATTAGTAAGTGTTTGATAAACTGTCAACAAAATAAATATAGGCCAAAAATGTTTTGTAAGCATCTTAATTCAAAAAAAAATTACTATGACTGACATTATAAACATAAAGAATTTTAACGTTTACAAATTTAATTTAAAGGTTTTTAGTTGCCAACCATTTTAGATTTTCGTCATTTAAACGCATTTCAAATAAATAAGTTTTTTAGATTGTGAAGTGGTAATTTAACTATTTTTGTAGGATTTTAGCTCAAATTACAAATTCAGGTGTAATTTTAGCATTTTAAAAAATTTAATTTTTTTTTTGTTGTTTTGTTTTTATAAATTTTTCAATTCACAATAACTACCTGTGAAAATTTCTATTTCAATCAAATGACATGTGAACATTGTTATGTCTTGTTATGTCCAGAATGTTGCTAATATCATTCAAAATTTTGAAAACACATAAGACGTGACGTTTAAACATGACGTTTAGCATTATTCTAACACAGACATGATTTGAATACAAAACCTTAATTTTTTTTAAGTTGGTATCACTCTTATTCAGAGATAACTTTATAAATAATACTTAGAAGTTTCAAAATGACACACTTACATTAATATCCATTGCTTAACATTTAAAATATCGTTGTTTAATCATATACTAAACTTAATGATACAAAACAAGATTAGTGATATTTTTTTAAATTTTAATAAATTTTAAAATAAAATTTGTTTTATAAACAAATATTATCTTTCAAAAAGAAATATGTGCCATTCAATAAGAAGAAAATAGCGTTTGGTGCTGTCAAAAATAAGAAAATGACATTACCATAAAAAATACGAAATTATTTCATATTAATGTGACAAAGGTTATAATTAATTTAATAATTTTTTACAATACAGAACGATCATCAAATAGGTTGAAAATTTAAATTGTAATTGCAAATCAAATGAACTAAGATTCAAGGAGTTTAACTAACTTTATTTTTTTAAATTTAAATATTATTCAGCTCTTAAAATACTTTGAGAACAACTACAATGTATGAGTTATAACAATTGCATAACAAATTGTAATTCAAAAACAACAAATCTATATTTGTATCAACCTTAACATTTTAAATTCGAAACTTCTTTTTTTGCATAAATAGTCCTAACACCCAAATTACCAAAAAAAAAAAAAAGTCTACCTAACAAATCCAATTCAATTGTAATAAAAAAAAAAACAGATTATTTAAATTTTAACACAATCATAAATATTTATAGTTTTTTATTATTACTTTCTGGTCCCATTTTGTGGTGTTACCAGTCTATAATTTCTTTTTTTTTTTACTTGTATACTATTTTTATTTTAAATTTATTTATATAAAATATACATAAATGTATATTATATATACATTAGTTACTTTTTATATAAAATATTGTATTTATTTACAAATTTCATATATATACAAATAACAAATGAGTTTTAAAAATTGTTTAAGATAAAATTCAATAATAAAAAATAAATAACTTAACAAAAAATAAATATGTAAAAAATTTTTTAACATGTCAAACGGAAGCCATAAAATTTCACTTTTTTCTTTGTGCAATAATATATATATATACAAAATAAAAAGTAAAATATATAAAAAAAAAATTAAATTGCATACTTGAAAGAGCAATTCAGATAAAATTATGAAATACATTTTAAAAAATCAAAAAAATTTAAAAAATAGAAAACAGCGATTCTCAAAATATAACTTCGTTATTACTTTGAGTGTAAAACACACTATTACCTATTCATTTTGGGGCCTGGGTGGGTTACTGAATAAACAATTAGCTTACTAACAAAGGGGGCGCAGGTTCGATTCCCATACGGGTCATGAATATTTTAATTGAAAAAATTTTTCTTTACAGATCGCCATAGTGACCAAATATAATTTAAGATATACAAATATATGATATAAACAAAATAATTAATACTACTTATAAATTGATAAAAAAGTATTGAAAGCTGGTGAACAACGGGCTGCAAGGCCCTCGTGTTATGATGGCACATGCTATCCCCCATATCAAAACAACAACAACAACAAGAACCTCTTCATCTTTGCTAGTCCCGTTTCAAAAAATCTAATGAACTTTATGCGAATAATGTGTATTACTTTTAATATTCCCAGCACTCTTTTCTTACGAAAAATAAATCTTTAAAATTGGATTACTTCTGAGTTCTTTAATTCTAAAATTGATTCGTTTGTTCAACTGGAAGTTGAGTGTAATTTTACTGTTCATTTATTATCTAATGTGTTACAAATATATTTCTAGAGTATTTTATGAGTATTCATATTTACTCATTATTAATTACTAATGAGTAACGAGTACTTTTTACTCACGTCGTTCAATACTGTGGAACAGTCGTATGATTTACCTTCCGAGAATGAAAGAATATGAACTTCATGAAATAACTGTAAAATGTAAACTATTACGTCAAAGTTCATAAGTTTTTATTTTATATATTAGGCAAATTTTGCGAGAATTTTACCGTTATAAGTATTAATTTGATTTATTCGTCTCAATAAAATACGAGTACGGGATGAAAATGCTCATTTGAGTAAGAATGAAACAAATATTTAAAACTATAAGAGCCATTCAATTTTTTTATTTTACTAATGCATCTATTTGACCACAGAGAGTTAAGCATTTTATTTTTACGAAATAAACTAATATAGGTAATTAACTACAAATAACAATACCCATTTACAATACCCATTTATATCACATCGATTACATTTCATTTTAAATCGTAAATATACTAATGTTAAGTTTAAGAATAAATTTTCAAATATTTTAAAGTACACCTTTCATGATAGTTAGTTTATTATGATGTATAAAATTTAAAAAAATAAATAAAATATTGTTTTGTATCTAAAACAGATAAAACACAAATTTTATTTATTTATTACAATTTACAAAAAAAAAACAAATAAATAAATAGTAACTAATAATAAATATAATGGTACGTTTTTTTAAAAATTATTCAAATTTATTTGGTAAAATATTTTTATTTTTAAATTTTTGTACTTGAATTTTTCAAATTTTTTCATTCCCAAATTTATTCCAAATAATTTTTTTTTTTTGGAAGTTTAAAAGATCAAAATTCAAAAAAAAATATTTAAAAACTTTTAGGTCATTATATGCATTGAATAAATCAAGTACTGCATTGTAATTGCAATAATACTGTTATATAAGAGTGTTATATAATCAAATACTATCTCAGTAATCGTATGTAGTGTTTTGTCAAAGTCAATTCTATAATTAAAAGAACAAAATATGTCAAGCACCTTGTCTCCTGTTTTTACATAAACCTATGATGGTATAGACAGCTGATTTGTTAGTCTAAAGGTGAAAATCCAATGAACGTTTTGCTTGCTTCGAATGTTTAATTTTGATGAAGCAGAAAAGCAAGCAAAGCAACAATGAAAACTTTAAAACAGTAATTCTCAAAATTTAATGTCAAAAGCGTAAAAAGCAAGCGGTTCATTGAAAAGTTTTTCAATTCAAAATTTTGCAGACACTATTCGCTTTATTCGCTTTGTTTATTCGGCTTTAGTTACATATGAAATAATGTTTTTTATTGCAAACGTCAAAGCGTTAAAAGAAAGCGAGGCATTCAAAGCGTCCATTGGACCTTCGCCATAAGAGTTGAAATAAATATTTCACGTTTCTATAGCTTTAAGTGCTTTATAAGTACTGATCATTAGTTTTTTTAAAATTAATTAAAAAATTTTAATTAAATAAATATACTAAATTAATTAATAATTATTAATTAAAATAAATTTTATATTAAGTATTTATCAAGTGTTTACTTCAAATTAATTTAAAAATTATATATATACAACCAATAAAAATTTGTTATATACATGTTTCCTGTTTTTGAAAATAATTTCCTGCTATTATTGAGTTCAATTTTTCAAAAGGGCAATTTGTAATTGATTTATGAAACGAATATACTTATAATAACAACTATTTTCTATTAAACAAAACTGCCTGCACCACCTGCACCATATACAATAAATAGCATAAAAAGGTATAAGAAATACGTCAAATATAAAGTAATTCTATATTAAATATACATATAAGTATACAATATTTCTTTATATTTTATTGTAAAAATTATGGTTTTTAAACGTGAGAAAATCACATTTTCATAAAAAAACAACAAAAAAGAAATAAAATTTCTTTATTACTTAATATATATATATATATAAATACATTTTTTACATTCTAAAACTGCAGTAAAATGTTTAAAACTTAAAAAGAAGACAACAAAAATAGTTTTTGAAAAATTATATTTATAATAATAGTAGTTTTATTCCCTTTCTTGTTCTTTTACATTGCCTAAATAAAGGTACAGTTCAAATGGTCGCGTAGCGTCAAACGTCGCTTTGACATTTAAATATAGAATAAATATGAAAAGGCAATGGTTTGTTTCAATGCTTTATTTTTTTGTTATTTTAACAAAATAGATTTTTGTTATTTTGACAAATAGCTGAAGCTATTATATATGATTATGAATACACAAATGCTAAGTTGTGTGCGCCATCTATTATCTAACACAAGAATTATATATATTTTTATATAATCTTATTTTATATTACGATGTTGATCATTTCGATCGTTATGATCTGACTGGGTATTAAACCGGAGACTTTCAACTTGAAAAGTTTTTGCCTGTAAACCAAGAGTCAAATGTATTCCAACGCGTATAGGTCAAAGGTAGTCAAAGGTAGTGTCAGATTTGTGTCAAAGTTTTTAATTATGACTTTAAATAATTAATTTAAAAAACTTCAAACACATGCCTTCATCATATTGATTCCGAATATTTATATATTTGTTGAAAAATTCCTGATGTTTAACAAAATTATACTTTGAACATAATGTTATGTAAACTATCAGTGTGTAAAAATGCTAGATTTATGGACTTACGCGACATATAATTCGACGCGTGCTGTAAATGTGTCAAGTGACACGATTATAGGAGCAGCACCTTAATTTATAATAAAATATGAAATAAATTACCCAAAATATTAAAATTATAACGAAAAAATAAAAATACATTGCTTTTTGGACCTTGAGAATTTTTTTCATATAAAATTATTAAATAATAAGTACTTATGCAAGAAATACTTTTTTAAAAATATTTGAAACCATTAAAACAAGTAGTTACTTATACATTTTCAAATATAAGTACTTAAAAAAAAATTCTAATTTAACTTTTTCAAAAATTGTTACATTTTAGTAATACAATTAATTTATTAGATATTTTTAGGTTAATATTATGCTGTTTTAATTTAAGTATATTTGTAGGTCTAGTTAATTTAAAATTTTATATGAAAACTTAGTTTAGTAAAGTGTTTAAAGTTTAATAATTTTTTTAATTTTTTAGAATCGGTTATCAATTTTGGAAATACTGGAATCTTATTTTTGTAAATTTTATTGTAATTTCTTTAGAGTTGTAGTTGGATCAAAAGTTAATCCAGCTGTTATTATAATTTTTTTTATGAACTAACTGACTAACTGAAGCCAATAAGACTTTTTATATGAGTAGCACATGTTGGAGCAGAGGGGATAGAGAGATATTATATTGTTATTATTTGAATTTATCTTAATGAATTCCACATACAATGTAAACCTGAGATAGTACTTGACCTTATAACACGTAGAAATGTTTTAGGGTTTCAGTATAGATACAATTCTACTTGGTATATTTATAAGAATTGGGGACGCGGGTCATATGCCTGTATTTGATAATTCAATGCACTGCTCCCATATATGATAAACATTGCCTAGATAAATCTTTTCATAATTTTATGAATATTTAGGAGAAATTTTAGAGTTGAATTCAAAATCAAGGTTAATACGCTTTTTCCAGAATATTTGTATATATGTATATGGGGGAATCTGCATTCGGAGGGACTTTAGTGAATTCAAAATCAAGTTTCTAAGCATTTTACATTATATGTATTTATTATATATAAATATATGTGAGATTCTGATTTAGGAGAGATTTTAGAGTTGGTTACAAAATCAAGGTTTCAATAATTTGTTATGTAGCGGGAGCTTAAGGGCGGCAGCTCCCACTATTGAAAGTATTATATTAATATAAAAAATATCTAGGAGGAATTTTATAATTGGTCACAAAATCTGGATTATACACTTTTCCCAGAATATTTATACATACATAATACATATGTGCATGTACATAATACATATGTATATGTGTGAGATTCTGAATTAGAAAGTGAAATAATTCTGCAAAATACAGGCAAATGAAATACAGTCAAAAGAAATACAGGCTTGTTATAGTAACCCTAAAAATTGTAATAATTTTATATTTGAATTATAAGGTGTTCCTGTATCTGTGAGTTATATTATTCAATTAAAATTATTTGTTTATAATGTTATATTATTGTGTTTTTTATTAACCATATATAAAGTTAGTAAAGATTGTTCAATCACGAATGGTAACTGAGTCGATTCGTTAATCAGATAAAAATGGTTTCATTTCTACTGGGATTCGAAGTGCATCTCAAATAAAAGGTGAGCACTCAAACCACTGTATCACTCAGCCGCCTTACCACTCTCTTAAGGCAACTAAAGAAACTTCAATAATGAACATTTAAAAATCGAATTTCAAATGTTAATTGAAACATCCAGGTTACCTTACCTCATAAGCTAAATAACATTTATCCGAATAAAATTGCAGTCACCAAGTGACAATGAAATAATATTAATTTTTACATTTGCATTGAAGCCTAAAATATTAATTTTATTTTTTCAAAAAAAAAGTAATTAATTAAAAATATAAATTATATAAAACTTCAATAAATTAATTAAAATACATTTATAATAAATATTTTAAAAATAAATATTTTTTTTTTAAATAGACCTTTTTTTTCAATTAATTTTTAAGCAAAAAAAAAAACTCATTCACAACACAAATATTAATTATTTATATTTTAATTATAACAAAGTTTTCAGTTTTTTTCAATAGTTTTTTTTTTGGTTCTTTCATTTTAATTTTTAAAAAAAGCCTTCAGTTGTACAGTGGTACATATGACATGTGTAAAGTTTTATGAAAAACTTTTTTTAAGTTAAAAAAAAAATAAATTAAATATCATTTGTTTCATACTTTTTTTTTTTGTCTTAATGCCATCTGGTGTTGAAAAATATGCAAAAAAAATTCAACTTAAAAATAAATTACGTATGTATTTAGGTAATTAGGCAATTTTGATATAAAAAAAAGAAAAACAACAAAAAATTATAATAAAAACATTTTCAATTGGCATCAAATATTAAAAAAAAAATTTGCAAGTGTAAAATAGTTTGAATAACGGTTGAACGGCAGTTAATTGTGTTTTCTGCTCTACTTTTTATTTAAAAAATATTTATATATATATACATTTGTCAAAATTTCAAAAAGTTAAAAAATATTGCATACTCATAATGCTAATTACCCAGAAAAAAAAATATTCAAAATAATTATTAAACATAAAGTTTGTAGCATAAATAAATGCAAATGAATTCGGGACATTAAATTTGCCAAATTTTTTTTTTAATTCGCATATGTTTTGGGATTTTAACTTTTTTTGTGAAATTTATTATAGATTTCTTTTAAATGATTATGACTTTTATTATTTCAAAATGCTTTCAAACTTTGAAAATTTTAAATTTTTTATACTGAAACTTCGAATTAGATTAGGCTTTTGAATTGAATTAACATTTCATTGAAATGTGACCAAAGTAGATTATATTAGGTTAAATTGATTTTCCAAATACAGAGTATTATGATTCATTAATCCAGAAATCCCAAATAACTTCCACCATAATCCCAAATCCTTCCATACTACCATCTCTGTAATCATACTGTACATTTGTGTCACAGATTCAACTTCAACCATAATTCCAAATCCTTTCATATCCCCATCCCTGTAACCAAACTGTACATTTGAATCACACATTCCCTCTTAAAGTTTCCCAATTCCCAATCCCAAATAACTTCCACCATAATCCAAAATCCTTTCATATCCACATCCCTGTAACCAATATGTAGATTTTTATCACAGGTTCCCTCCGAAAATTTCCAAATTCTCAATCCCAAATAACTTCCACCATAATCCAAAATCCTTTCATATCCACATCCCTGTAACCAATATGTAGATTTGTATAACAGGTTCCCTCCAAAAGTTTGGTTCAAAAGGCGGCTTTAGTGTGGTTTTGGTGTGTTGAAATCGCACACTACCCAAAGAAACATCGCACACTTGCAATGGGTGGCTTTCGAGCTTATAACTTGTCATCAATATTTAATTTGTTTTTGAATGTTCGCATACACATACAAATCTTCAAAAGAAAATTAAAACATTTAAATTTCCATAATTTTCCAACAAATTATATATTTGAAATTTTTCCTTAGGAAAACCTCTTTGAATTATCAAATCTCAAAATAGGCTTTTTTAAAATTCATTATTTTTGTTTTAATATTAGAATTTACTATTATTCATGTATTTCATATGTTAGCCAATTTGTTGAGTACGTGTTCCATCTATTAAAGCAAGTAAATTTCAATAATTAAATATTGAAGCTATAGTAGTCGAAATCTTGTTGAAATTAAAACAACTTTCGTCTGATTATCGCCTCGGCTCAGCTACCATTCGCTTTTGGTTTCAAATTAAAAGTATATGATTATAAAAATATAAACAGAAACCTTTGCGAAACTTTCAATACCTTTTGTGTCAGAAACCTTCGTGGGAATGCACTCAACTTTTAATCGTTTTAAAAAGTGTGGGATGAATGGTAAAATAATTCATACAACACATACAGGCAGATATACATTTTATATACAAGATTTCAAATTGTCAAAGCTTTGACCTGGACCACATTATCTAATTCTAATGAACAACTTAGGTCCAATAAACAATTTAATTATAATTAATAGCTTAGAGCATTTTCATTCCTTCAATTCAATATTCAAATTGATTATTCAAAAAAATTTAAAATAACAAACCAAGATATTGATTTTGCCTAAAAGTATGCAATTTATTTAAAAAAACATTTAACAATAGTTTTCTTTATCATCGTTTTATTTTTAAAAATACATTTTTTTAAACTGAAAATAAAGATTTATGACGAACACATTTAAAATTACTTTATTAATTTTAAAACATATTTTATAATTTAAAAATTAATTAATTAAAAGGAAGAAATAAATATAAAATTAAAATTGTCAAATTTTTTAAATACCAATAATGAAATTATCGCAAATTGTAACACCCACCTAAAGAATACTCCCACCATTTTCACAGTTCTTTAATTTTAATATAAATATATTATTTTATTTTTTTTTAATTAATTAAAAAAAAAATTTTTTTAAATATCCAACAAATTTGATGACATTTAATACAATTTTCTTCAAGCGAATTAAAATAAGTGCACCCTGACGGTAATTATCACAATTTTTGTTTTTTATTTTTTTACATAAAAATCTAAAGTGCATACTTCGTATTATAATTTATATATACACGAATATATACGAATATATGTATATAGTATATGTATATATATAATATTTAGTGGCGATTTTATTAAGGGACACAATATATATTTTAGCGGTTTTTTTTAATATTTTAAAAAAATTTATCAGAGCACATTAGGAAAACCCCCATAAAAAATTTTTTAAATTGTGCATTTAATTAAATACTTTGTTTTAAACTAAAAGAAAATCATTAATTAAAATGTTGTCAAAATTTTTTCGTCATGTTTTGTTTTAAATTAATTTAAATAATTTTAAATAAGAAAATTAAATTTTTTTAAAATAATTCATAGGATATTAAAAAAAATTAGTAGATTAGTAGAAAGAACTTCTTCTATTAATTTATTAAAATAATCTGCCAACATGTCTATCTTAACATGTAATTCCTTTATGATTCGAATTTATCAAATTAAATTTGACAGAAAATTGAAATATCTAAAGTTTATTTTTAAAAAGTATCTTACTAAACGAATCATAGAATTTAATGAAAATAATTAAATATGTTTTAATATCTTAAACTGACTGTTTTAAGTTCAAATAAATAAAATATTAATTTCTTAATTATCAGTACCTGGACAAAAGTAAATTTTGCATGATATTATTATAGTCCTTTGCCTATTTGGCATCCGGATTTCTAAAATTAAATACTTTATATTTATTTATAATTACATTAATTATCTTGTTAATATTATATATTTGTAAATTAAAATTATATTTGATCACCATGGGGATTTGTTAAGAAAAATTATTTTTTCAATAATTTATATTCAATTAAAACAATTCATGACCCAGTACGGGGACAAAATCCGCAAACCCTCAGTTAGCAAGCCAAACGCTTACCCACTAACTCAGTCCCCCTTTATTATAACAATTATTATCTATTTAAAATTAAAAAATTAGTAAATTAATTATAGTAATTTTTATTTGTAAATACAAATATGTATTTTATCTACGACTTGTAGTCTTCAGTTGCTGACAACCAAATAATTTTTTCAGTTTCAAAATATTTGTAAGT
>CAUJBZ010000136.1:0-115438 GCA_963082915.1 Dolichopus griseipennis
TTTTTATATATATATATAAGTTAATTCAATACAATTTTTATTGTATTAAATTATTTAATATAAAAATTTCAATTTAATTTAAAAATTCAATTAAAAAACAATATTCTGCTTTTAGTTCAAAATGATTCAACTTTATTGTTCGATAGTAAATACAATAGTGATTCAATTTGTTACAATTTACAATTATTTATAGACTTATCTTTAACTTCCCTATTCTCAAAACCTCAAAATGGTAAACTCAAGTTTAATTATTTATTTAATTAATTAGTTCAAAATGCATTTCCTCATTCTGAAGTTTTGAGAACAAAAAAGAAAAGAAAGAAATTCAAAAGAAATTACATAATATTAACATTCTTTATTTAAAAAATCATAAATTAAAGAAATGTTTATTTAATCAAAAATTTAACCCAAATGGTCTAAAAGTATTATAAGAATTTAACATTGACCCCAAATGGTAAAAAAGTAATACAAAACAAAATTATAAAAAACGCTGACTTATAATATTTTAGTTTTATAAATACTACTCAATTAGTAGTATTTTCATTCATTAACAATATAAACAAAACATTGACCTTAAATTATCATATTACAATTTTAAATAAAAAATAATTTATTACAATTTATTATGAGTAATTTATTAGGGTTTTTCATTAGCAATTATTATAAATAATTTTATTACTCAATGGGTAACATTACAAAGCAACATTGTATGATGTTGGAAAGTGTCGTTGTATGATGTTGGAAAGTGTCGTTAACTCCTCCCCCCTTAAGTTTGAATGTCCTCATTCAACAATTCCATTGGTTTAAGATGAAATATTACTGGAGCTTGATTTTGATTTATTTGTTTAACTGTAGAATTTTCGTTTTCTGATGCTTGACTTCCTTCATTGTTGATAATTAACTTGTTTCTTCTTTTATTTGAAATTAATAAAAGTGCTAATACTATTATTACTATAAAAGTAGTAATACTGAAATTAACATATCTGTCTCTTTGTCTATCATTATCAATTAAATTTATTGCTTTGGTGTTATTGATATTTATTTCTTTCAATAACTCCAAAGACAAATGTTCATGTATTTTACCAATTATAGAATTTGTTTGTAGAATAGCTGGTAGTGGCTTTATCTTGATGACTTCTGCTGATCTAAATTCTTGGTTGTTAACTTTTATTGTAGAATTATTAAATATTAATAGAAATGTCCCAGTAATATTCTGCTTGTTACCATCGATTTCAATTGGTCCCTCGTATTGGTTAAGTAATATAGTTCCTGTTGTTATTTCTTCGATCGTTAAAACATGTTGGTTGTTCGTAATGTTACACATTGAATTTTCACCCTTTATTAAATTCGGAATACAGGTGGAATTTTCTAAATTTACTAA
The DNA here is from genome assembly GCA_963082915.1 of Dolichopus griseipennis. NCBI lineage: Eukaryota > Metazoa > Arthropoda > Insecta > Diptera > Dolichopodidae > Dolichopus > Dolichopus griseipennis. Next base: position 1,382 of record CAUJBZ010000136.1, read on the forward strand.
ATTTTCTTTATTACATATATTTATAGAATTAATATTTTTACAATTTTTTAAAATTCCAAATATTTTTTCTTTATTAATTAAGATTTTATTAAAATTAATTTGAGTTACAATATTTTTTCTTTTTATAGGTTTAATTAGTATTTCGTCAAAAATTTCAAATTTTGTCATAGGTATTTCAATAATATAGAATAGGCAAGTACCGTTACTAATAATCTTTATATTAGAAAAATTTAACGCTTCTTCTGGCGTTGAATATGGTATATTTTCTTTATCTAACAAATTAGTTATCGATTCAATTTCTAGTTTAGAAAGTAAAATGGAATTAATTACACCTACTTTTGCCCAATGGACAGAATATTTAATATTTATTACCTCTTCTTTAATTAACTTTAATTTATATTGAATTTGAACTACCGATTCATTATCAATAATGCTTTTATTTTTCATATTTAGTAAAATTTGATTAGTAATATTAGTTATTTCGTTTATCCTATCATTATGAATTTTATTAATAACAACCTGTTCATTATTATTTTCTAATAACCCATTAATTTTCTTTTTTATCATTATAAGATCAGAATGATCTGGAGTTCCAGCAACCCACTTCCATGCTGTTCCAAGGAAATTAATTGCCCTTTTCCTACGTTTTAATTTAAATTCATCTATTAGTTCCTGAATTTGTTGACTTTCGTGATCCAAGTAATGATATAACGGATGTTCTTTATTAATGCGTTGTGATATTATAATTTTGATGTCATCTAGTATTTCCTGTATTCTTCCAATTTCGATGATATGAATAATTTTGAATTTACCTTCCTCTATTTTCGCTTGGCCAGTGTTAATGGTAATTACCTGCGAATTTGTGTAATCCAGTATTTGAACCTTCCCCATACATGCCGAAATTAGGCACCTAAAATATTAATTACGAATATTAGATTTATGAACTACTTTATTGGATTTTGTTAAAATGGTTGTATTTCTGTCTTCCTTAACTATTTCCTTAACATATCTATGTGTGAGTTTAGATCCTAATCTTTTATTATATTTTACATATACTACCTCTCCTACTTTATAGTGTTTTATGTTTTTCCTTCCTTTATTATGAAATTCTAAATCCTTAACTTGTTTAATTTTGATTTTTTCTACATTGTGATATCTAGTTTTTTCAAATTCTTCTGGAGTCATATTTGTATTTCTGCCAAAAAATAATTCAATAGGCTTGTGTCCCGTTGTAGAATGAAAAGTGTTATTATACTCATTAACTGCTCTTATCATTAAATCTTCAAAATTACGGTTTGTTCCATCTGCCTTGAGACAGCGCATTATTTCTGCTAAAGTTGAATGAAATCTTTCAACCTGCCCATTTACTTCACTTTTATAAGGTGGTGTTGTATAAATTTTGATTTTTAATTCATCTTCCATCATGGATTTAATAGAAGCAGAATTTAATGATTTTTCATTATCAATAATAACCCATTCTGGTTTACCGTAATAGAAAAGTATATCTCTTAAAGCCAATCTCACATCCTCGATTGATCTACTTTTGATTGTCCTAACCTGAGCAAATTTTGTTAGTTTATCCAAAGCCGTCAGGGCTAATTTAGACTCAGTTGAAAATATGTCGATGTGAACTATATTTCCAGCATATTTTGGAATTGGGGTACTTTCTATTATCTGGTTATTTGGGTGTCTGTCGTATTTATTTTCCTTGCATACTGAACATCTGTCTACAAATTCCTTTAATTTTTTTGCAAGTTTTGGAAAATAGTAGAGCTCTAAAATATGTTTCTTATTTTCCTTTGCATTCCTATGAGCCCTACGATGAACTTGTGCTATTATTTCATCTTGTATGCTTCCGTCTAAAATATCTTGAATTAATATATTAGTAAACCTAATTTTATACCTTTCAAAATGTTCTCTGCAAACTTTTCCAACTTTTTGTTTAATGCATTCATCTACCATTAATCCATTTATGATATTTGAATTTAAAAATTTCTTTAATATATTAATCAAGTCTACTTCTGTAAAATCTTTTCTAATAAATTTATGTCTACTGTGAGTTTCAAATAAAGTTGAAAATTGATAATCTTCATTTTCATTAATTGTTAGTATAATTTGATTTTTAAATACATTAATTGGCGTTTCAACCGACTGTATAAGACTGTTACTAAAAATTGTTCTACATGTACTATTATCATCAGTAATAGTTGTGCTATGAATTTCGGTATCAGGAATTAATCTTGATAATGCGTCTGCTACAGTGTTAGTTGTACCTGGTTTATATTTTAGTACATAATTATATTCTTCTATTATTGATTTCCATCTTTTCATTTTTGCGTTACTATTTTTTGTACTGAGAGCAAAAGTTAGCGGCTGATGATCAGTGTAAATTATTACTTTCCTTGATCCATACAAAAAATTTCGCAAAGATGTAAGAGCCCATACAATAGCTAACATCTCTTTTTCATTGGTTGCGTATGCCTCTTCTGTCTTTGTGAGTGTTCGTGACAAAAACATTATTGGCCTTCTATCTTGCGATAATACTCCACCAATTGCATAATTCGATGCATCAGTTGTTAATTCAAATGCCTTTGAAAAATCAGGATGTGCTAGTAATACCTCTTCTGATATTAAGCAATTCTTTATTTTTTCAAAAGCCTCAATAGCTTCTTCATTTAAGTTAACCTGAACCTTTCTTGATTTATTTTTTGATACACGTCCATCCTCCCCTCTTAATAGCGATGTTAAGGGTTTTGTAATTTTTGCATAATCACAAATGAATCGCCTATAATAACCTGACATACCTAAAAATGATCTTAAATCCTTTAATGTTTTTGGTATTGGTATATCATATACTGCTTGTATTTTTTTCCTATTAGTTTTAATACCTTTTGAAGAAACGACAAAACCGAGAAATTCCACCTCATCCTTTAAAAATTCGCATTTATCCAGCTGAATTTTCATATTAGCTTTTTCCAAAGTATTAAAAATTATTTTTAAATTCTCGAAATGATGTTCTTCATCTTTGCCAAATATGATTACATCATCAATATAGACATAACATATTTTTCCTATGTGTTCTCTCAAAATATCATCTAAGGTCCTTTGAAAAATTGCAGGGGCGTTCTTGAGTCCAAATGGTAACCTAGTAAACTCATATTTCCCATTATTTACTGAGAAAGCTGTTTTCTCAATATCAGATTCTTTTAATGGAATCTGATGAAATCCACTTTTTAAATCGATAACTGAAAAAATATTATTTTGTCCTAGATTAGCCAATACTTCATTTACTTCTGGAATTGGGTATTTATCTGCAATTGTAATAGTATTTAGTTTTCTATAATCAATCACCATTCTAAATTTCCTTTTTCCTGATGCGTCTTCTTTTTTCTGCACAATCCAAACTGGAGAATTGTAAGGAGATCTAGATGGTCTAATTATTCCATTATATAAGAGTTCTTCTATTTGTCTTTCTATTTCATCCTTCAAACACATTGGATATGGATAAGATTTGGTAAATACTGGTTCATTCGTAGATGTTCTAATTTCTCCTTTAACTACAGTTGTATAAGTTAGTTTTTCATTAGGTTCAGAGAATAAACTCACGTGTTTTTTTACTAAAATTTTCATTTTTTCTTTTTGTTTTTGGTTTAAATGATCTGTTCTTATATCAATATTATTGACGTTTTCTGAGATGTATTGTTTTAACGGAATTTTTATGTTGCAATCCAAATTAAGATATTTCCCGTTTGCGTGAATGACCGCATTAAGTTCCTTCAGACTGTCATTGCCAATTATACCATCGAATGTCATGTTTTTTGTTAATATAAAAAATTTTAATTGTTTTGAATTTTGTCCAAAAAGATTTATTAGAGCATGATGTGTGATTTCCACTTTTCCTCCTACTGTATTTGCATAAAATATTTGGTTATTTGGAATTGGATTTTTTATAAATTTTGAATTAATGTAATTTTTATTTGAGCCCGTATCTATTAAGAATTTTAATATTTCGTCATTCCCCGCTGTATGCTCAATATAAGGGAGCGAGGAAGAATTTAATCTAAAAAAGGAGGGTTATTGTTATCTTTTATTTGCTCATTATTGATAACTTGAGTCCCAATTTTACGACTTTGTTCCTCATTTCTAACTGCATATTCCTGAGATGGTTCTGTGTATTGGATTTGTTGCACTTTATTTGACGGATGGCCATTTGATGGTGAATTTTTAAAATGCATATTTCTTACAAAGGGTTTGTTGTAGTTGTTATTGAAACCATTATTGAAGTTATTATAACTTCTTTTATATTGTGATTGTCTCGAAGATTCTGGTTCTACCTTGAATGGTCGTGGCTGTTGAAATTTCGTATTAAAAGTATCTCTATAATTGCGATTATAATTTGGATAAAAATTTTTATTAGGGAAAAAATTTTTATGTGGAGTTCCTGCATAACCTTGTCTTTTTGGAACATAATTTGAAGATTGTTGACTTATATCTTGATTATCTGTAGACTTTAACTCTAAACAAATTTGAAGTGCATGCTTCAAGTCTGCCGGTTGTCGGCTAATAAGCAACCTTGGAAGATCCCCTTTTAATCCTCTCATGAAAGTATCCAAAGCTTTTTTCCTATAACTTGCAACCATAGTTTCAAAGGAAGTTTTGCACACTTCTAATGAAGATACTTTATTAATAATTACATTTAATTGATGAGAAATTTTATTATAAAATTTTTCCAATGAATCTCCTTGTTGTTTAATGTCTGTCATCTCATATTCTAATAATGTTATATCTCTGTTATCTAAAAATTCTGAATTCAAACATTTAACAATACTTTCCCAATTGAGTGGTACGTTGCGCATTTGCAGAGTAGTATTTGCTTCACCTTTTATTTTTCCTCTAATAGCAGTTAATATACCATAATATTTTGAAGTTCCCTTTATAGAATTATAAATATTTAGTATTCTTCCTACATCTCTTTTCCATGCACCGTATTCCATTATATTCCCTGAAAATTCTGCAATATTTCTTACTATCTCTGGTACTGCATCCAACCCAGAAAGTGATTGATCCACATTTATTTCTTGATCTACTTCCTCAACTTCCGGTATTTCGGCTACTACTCGATGTTGTCTAATAGCTTTTTGAGTTTCTCTCTGTACTAATTCCGCAACAGTATTTCGCAAAACTTCAGGATCAAAGAGACTGTTTTGGGTAGTATTTTTCCTATTTTCTGATTGAATTAATTCTAAAATTGTATTTTTCAAGACTCGAGGGTCAAAGAGAGCAGTTTGCTCAATAGCGTTTTTAGGGGTTGATGATGCACTTGGATTTCCATTGCCACCAGATACCCCAGGAATAGGAGGTGGGGGAGTTGGTGGAGCTGACATTTTGAGAAAAACAAATTTATTTCAAAAGCAAAAAATAAGAAACAAAGAAAAAATACCAAATATGACAAAAGAAGTAATAACAAAATTTAAATATACCGCAAATAATATAAAAATATTCGATTAAATCAATTAAAAAAAAAATTTGTGCCTTGCTTATTCTTCGCAAAAATAATACCTCTTAAAAACCTGTATATAAAATTTGAATAACAATTTATTTGGTTATTATTAGATATAAAATTTCAATACAAAATTTTAATTTTACTCAAATTAAAGTGATTTTTAAAAAAATTTATTAACTTTATATAAAAAAGTTTTTTTTTTTTTTTTTATTTATTATATAAAAATTAATTTAAAAGTTAATTTAATACAAAATTTTAATTTTACTCAAATTAAAGTAATTTTTCAAAAAATTTATTAATTTTATATAAAAAATTTTTTTATTTATAATATAAAAATTTAAATAATTTATAGAAAAAATTTTAAGTTTATACAGAACAACTTTATAACAGGAAAAATCTTTAATTATTACTTTTAATATTTATTTTTATTTTCTTTATTTTTACAAGTAGATTTTTCCTTTCAAATTTATTTTTTTTTGTTTTAATACGAAGAATCAAATTTTTATAGTGTTCTGTAAAGTCTTCGGTATCTGAATTCTCTAATTCTACCTTAGACATTAAAAAAAATTATATTTTTTTTTCTTAGTTATTATTTGTTATTTTTTTATTAATTAGTTTTAATTATTAGAGAAAAAAAAATTTTAGTAGATAGTAATTAATAAAAAAAAATTATAATTAGTATTAATTAATTAATCTATAATTGTAAAGATGCTATTAGTAAATTACAGTTTAAATTCTAACTACTAAGTAAAATAAAAATAGAGACAAAAAAAAAATTAAAAAATATAACTATTACTAGAGCTCTGTTTACTGTACAATATTTTATTTTATTCTTTTTTTCTTTAAAAATTTTTTAATATTTAGTGTAATATTTTTTCTTGACGTCTTTTAATTATATTGGATTCTTCTTTTCTCCATACAGATGTGGATACTTGTTTACGAAGATCCAATATATTTTTAAAAATTTAATAATTTTAATATTTCTTTTAATATATTTTTTTTATTTATATTGGATTCTTCTTTTCTCCATACAGATGTGGATACTTATTTACGAAGATCCAATATATTTTTAAAAATTAATAATTTTAATATTTTATTTTAAAAATTATTATTTTAATTTATATAATATATTTTTTATTTTAATTTTATTGTTTTTTTTTGTTTTTACTAAATTTATTATTTTTATTTTTATAATTTTTTTTCAACTTACAGGGTTATTAAAAGGACCGGACTCTGGGTCTGCATGTGTTGTACCTTTCTACCTTCAGCGGGAATAGGCGGCTGTTGACGTGCCTTAATCTTTGTGACGCGTAACTCCGTTTTGCTCTCGCTACTTCGGGGCCTCGTTTCCTCTCCCTATTTGCTGCTGGCTCTAGACACACGTAGTGGCAAAACTTTTTCACTTTCTTTTTATATTTATATTTTTTTTTTAAAAAAAATATTTTTTTTATTTAGTTTTTTTTCAATTAACTAATGTTATTTTTATTTTATAGTTAATAGTTTTTTAACTTATCTTTTTTTATTAATAGTTCTTTAGTGTTTTTTTTCTTTTTTTTTTTTTTAAATTTCAAAAATTCCAAAAATTTTAATTCCAAATTCTAATTTATTCTCTAATTTTCACTCTTATGAGTTTTTTAATTTTTACTCTTATCAGTTCAAAGTTTTTTTTTTTATTATAATATAATCACGTTTTTAAATCCACTACTGACACTTTGCGAGATCACTTGGCCGGTCCCTGCTCGCTTGGACCCCCCTGGATCCCCCCTAGGGACCCTTGGGGTCCCTGCTCGGGCGCCAGTTAATTCAATACAATTTTTATTGTATTAAATTATTTAATATAAAAATTTCAATTTGATTTAAAAATTCAATTAAAAAACAATATTCTGCTTTTAGTTCAAAATAAATTCAACTTTATTATTCGACAGTAAATACAATAGTGATTCAATTTGTTACAATTTACAATTATTTATAGACTTATACTTTGCTTATCTTTAACTTCCCTATTCTCAAAACCTCAAAATGGTAAACTCAAGTTTAATTATTTATTTAATTAATTAGTTCAAAATGCATTTCCTCATTCTGAAGTTTTGAGAACAAAAAAGAAAAGAAAGAAATTCAAAAGAAATTACATAATATTAACAAAAATTTAATTCTTTATTTAAAAAATCATAAATTAAAGAAATGTTTATTTAATCAAAAATTTAACCCAAATGGTCTAAAAGTATTATAAGAATTTAACATTGACCCCAAATGGTCAAAAAGTAATACAAAACAAAATTATAAAAAACGCTGACTTATAATATTTTAGTTTTATAAATACTACTCAATTAGTAGTATTTTCATTCATTAACAATATAAACAAAACATTGACCTTAAATTATCATATTACAATTTTAAATAAAAAATAATTTATTACAATTTATTATGAGTAATTTATTAGGGTTTTTCATTAGCAATTATTATAAATAATTTTATTACTCAATGGGTAACATTACAAAGCAACATTGTATGATGTTGGAAAGTGTCGTTGTATGATGTTGGAAAGTGTCGTTAACTTATATTCAAAACGTAGATCTAGTTCTACAAAATATGGAGAGTGCAGTAACAAAAAATAATCAACATCTAAGGGAATATAAAAACGAATTTGAAGAAGCAATAAAAAAGAATGAATCAGAAATTATTAATCTGCTAAGAGCTATCGAAACAAATTATATGAAAAGATTAGAAGAAATTAAAATGGAACAACAAGCGGAATTACGTAAAATGGAAAAATTTACTGAAGCCTTTAAAAATCAAAGCGATAAGGTAAATGACACTATTTTGAGTGCAATGAAAAAAAATGATGAGGCTTGCAAAACAATTAACACAGTTGTTAACGAAAAAAATAAAAATATGGGTCAAACAGTTTCATTTGCTGACATGGTAAAAAATACAAAAAAAAAGTGAATTAAAAATGAAAAAAGAATTGCCTTTAATTGTGAAACCGAAAAATAAACAAAAAAATCAACAAACAAAAAGTGACTTAAACACGAAGGTCGATCCAAAAAATTTCAAAATTAAAAATATAGAAGATAAAACAAATGGTGCTATTTTAATTGAAACTGAAACAGCTGAAGATCGTGAAAAAATAAAAAGTGAGTTAGAAAAACAATTTAAAGATAAATACGAAATCAAAATACCAACGGATATAAAACCACAAATTGAGATAATTCATATGAATAACAAATTTGAGGAAACTGAAATTGTTGAAAAACTTAAAAAACAAAATTGTTTTATGGAAATGAGTGAAATCAAAGTTGTAAAAGTGTACCAGGTTAAAAAATATAATAAAGAATTTTATAATGCAGTGATTGAAGTGGATAAGGAAAGTTTCCCACAAATTCTTGCGAATGAAAAAGTATGCATAGGATGGGAAAGATGTAGAGTGTTTGATGCCATAAATATACGAAGGTGCTACAAGTGCAAAGGTTTCAACCACAAATCGGCGGACTGCACAAACAAAGAAACGTGTTTAAAGTGTCACCAAGAACATAAGACCAGTGAATGTAGCAAAGACTATATCAATAAGTGTATTAATTGCTTAAAATATAATAAAAAATTGAAATTAAACGTGGATGTTAATCACAAAACTTTTAGCAAGCTGTGTCCCGCGTATCAACACAAATTGAATTTAAAAAAAAAAGCTATAGGATATTAGCAATTAAAGCAAATGACAATGGATGATATTAAAAATGAAGAAAACAACCTTATTAATAAAAACAATTATCAAAAAACTTCTACTATTCACATTGAAGTTAAAAATGATGAGTTTAGCTTACCAGAATATGCAACTAATTGTAATTATTATGATATAAATACTAAAAATGATAATGATAATGTTAATAATAATATTAATAATAATAATGATAATAATAATAATAATGATGATAAGAATAGTAATAATATAAATGATGATAATAATGATAAAAATAGTAATAATATAAATAATGATAATATTAATAAGAATAATAATAATACAAATAAGAACAACAATAATAATTATAATAATAACAAGAATAATAATAAAAGCAGTAATATTAGAAATACCCATCATGCTATTAACAAAAAAAATAGTTTATTTTCAAAATTAATACATTTTAGTAAAAATAAACCTGGTAAAACTAATAATTTAATAGATAAAGATTCTAAAAACGATAATAAAATCTGACATAGTTTGAAGGATCGAGAAATCGTGTCCGTCAATAAAAACATTAGATCAAAAGAGCTTCTAAGTAATGACTACTCAAATTGGGTCAAAGGAGAAACCATTAACATTCAAAGCAATTCTAAACTGGGTAAAACTAATGATGAAGCTAAACGTTGAAGTACAGAAGACAGCAGGAAAAGTTTTGTTAACCCCATGGTTCCACCAATTGTTAGATTAACAAAAAAAGCGATTGAGTCTGGTGAAAATACGTATGCCTTATCTAGATTAAGAGAGCACAGGATTTATAACAATGTAAGGTTATTCTTATCTTATTTCCATGATAAAGATGACATTTGTTATGATGGTATTACTCAAACTAGTTTGAAAGTACTTATTCATCAAGAAGGGTTGCCAAATAACTATGAAGAACTTAGTCAGCTATATTTTACTTATCATGATAACACAGGAATACCCAAAAAGGAAGTACTTAAAGATTTAACTTATTATAGAAGACATATTGATAATAAATACAGAGAACACCTACAAAAAATTAGAGAATCTTGGCAAAATTACATGATTAGTAAACCATGATACGTAACAAATACAATAATATAAATATGGTGCATTTTAATGCTAGAAGTTTAAGGAAAAATATGACTGAAATCGAACTTTTTGAAGACAGGATAGATATTGATATTATTATGATTGGTGAAACTTGGTTATATACAGATGAAGAAAGATTTTTTAATATACCTGGTTTCTCAGCATTTTTTAATTCTATTCAGTATACGGTTTTAGAAGTATTTAATCAATTTAATACTATAATTGTTTCATTAAATAATACTTCTCCATCTTTAAAAATTGCAGTTTGTTACAAAAAACCAAGTGATAACAACAGCGATTTATTAGCACATCTAGATTTAATTTTTGATAAATATAAGAATATAGTTCTGATGGGTGATATAAATATTGATTTATTAACAGACACAGAGCTCTCCAGATCATATAAATTGATGTTAGAATCTAACGGAGTAACTATAAGGAACGTACTAAGTTATGAATCTGCTACTAGAGTGACTGAAAATACTTCTACCATCATTGATCATATTCTGACAAATATAGATAAGTTTGACTTCGATATTAAGCTTCACGATATAGTAAATCTAGATCATAAAGCTATTAGTGTCAAATTAAATAAACTTTTAAAAAAAGTTGAGCCTATTTTTAAAAGGGAATTCTACACCACAAATTTTAAGAAATATAAAGAAAATGTAAGAAAACTACTTGAAATAAATAAATGTCAAAATGTGGATGACCTTATTAAAATATTGCAAAAAGCGAAGGTTAATTCTACAATTAAAACGCACAGAAGAGTGAGGAACAACAGTCATTGGATGACAAAGGAATATGATGCAATTGAATATGATCAAAAAGAGGAATAACCTGTTCAAAAAGTTGAAAAAGCAGCCTAACAATATAGATATTCAAGCAAGTTTTAAAAATGCAAAGAACAAGGTTAATTATGAAATAACTAAAGCCAAACAAAATTATTTTATTGATAAACTACAATTAGCTGGTTGTGATCAAAGGAAAATTTGGAAAGTACTAAATAATCTCATCTTGAAAAAATCAACTGAGTTAAGCAAGGTTATCAAAGAAATAAACAGTAATGGAATCAGAACATGCGATAGTTTTGAAATTGCAAATTCATTCAATTCTTACTTCAGTTCTATCGGAAACAAACTAGCTGATAAAATTGTTGATGCTGAAAAATACATAATAAAAAATAGATTTGTTGAACAGTCTATTTTTCTTAAACCAACAGATAAAACGGAAATACATAACATTATCATGCAGTTAAAAAAAAGTTCTCCAGGAGGTGATAATATTTCAGCTTCAGATTTAAAACATGTTGCAACTTTAATAACACCTACAATTGTATGCTTGATAAATATGTGTCTAAATACTGGTATATATCCCGAGTGTTTAAAATCAAGTATTGTTGTACCTATATTTAAATCGGGATCAACCTCAGATGTATCAAATTATAGACCGATTACTCTCTCAAGCTGTATTGGAAAAGTATTTGAAAAGGTAATTAACTCTAGAATACAGGAGTTCGTGCAAAAAGTTGTAGGATTCGATATAAATCAATTTGGTTTTCAAAAGAAAATTGGAACTAACTCTGCAGTCCTTGAATCCACCAACTCAATTATAAATAAACTAGATCATGGAAATTATGTATGTTCGGTATTCGTTGATCTAAAGAAAGCCTTTGATACAGTGGACCATAATATTTTACTTGACAGATTGCACGAAATCGGAATAAGGGGTACTGCTAATAATACTCATATCTTAATAATAAAAAAACTATGACAAAAATTAATGGAGTTTTCAGTAATGAAAATATTATAAATATTGGTGTTCCTCAAGGATCAGTACTTGGTCCCACACTGTACTTACTTTATATTCATAATATCCAGTATACGAATTTGAGGGCTGACTATAAGATCTTTGCTGATGATACTCTACTTATTTATAATGCTAGAACCTGTGAAGAACTTGAAAGTCTTGTAAATACTGATTTGGGGATATATGAAAGTTGGGTTAAAGGTAATAAATTAACTATTAATGCGGAAAAAACAAAATATATAGTATATAAAATAAAAAATAAAATTGATATAAATCCGAATCTATTGGTAAATAAGACTAAAATTGAAAGAGTTACTACTTATAAATACCTTGGGGTTGTAATAGATGAAAAACTGAAGTGGGAAGATCATATTAATAGATTAGTAAAAAAAATTGTGCCTCTGCTTGGTGCCTTCAAAAGAAGTGGAATTATGTTGAATAAACAAACTGCAGATAAGCTTTATTATTCTCATATTATCTCGCACATCAGATACAATTTATGTAATTGGTCCAGCTGTTCATTACGGTTGAAAGATAAAATTTGTGTTTTAATAAACAAAGCCATAAAATGCTTACATAAGTACGATTGACTTACCCCAACAAACGAAATTTTTAAGCGCACCGGATATCTGAAGTTACACGAACTCATCATTTTGGAAAAATCTAAACTAATTTTCAAAATAGAAAAAGGGGTTTATAAAAAAAACGTCATAATTACCAAAAGAAATAATATTCATAATTACAATACAAGAAGGTTGAACTATTTAAATCATGCCAAATCAAGAATAGAGTTATCACGCAATAGCTGTCTCTCGTCATCAATAAGAATTTATAATAAATTGCCAATGGATTTAAAAAGAAGCTCAAACTTGAATATTTTTGTCAAAAAACTGAAACAATTACTAAAGAATAATGCTACATTTGTAAATGGCTTAACGCAGGAGTGAAACAATGCTTATAGCATATAATGTTATGAGCTACGATATTGTATTTATGTAATTATATATGTATATATGTAAATATATTAAAATTTTAAATTTACTTTGTTAATAATATTAGGAAGTAACTGCGATGTTTTATACCAAAACTATAAGTTTTGTTTATATCAAAGTTACAAAATAAAACAAAAAATAAAATTACAAAAATAAATGTTCTACTTTTAAGGAAAAAAAAAAAAAAAATGTAAAAAAAATATGTATATCACTAAGTAAATTTAAACAATAAAAAAAAAAAAAAAAAATTACAAATACATATTAATTAATTACAATAAAGATTACTAATATTATACAAATTAGTTCTTACATTAAAAATTTGGTTCTAGTTACTTTAACCCAAATTTATTTATATATTGGTATGCTACAAATAATAATTCACATAGTGCATTCCAAGAACTTCTTTAAGTGGGTCACTAGGTATTCTGTACACTCCGTTCATTAACACTAAGAATATACCACACACAATGTAATGCATTGCTTATAAATATTGTTAGTAACATATGGTATATTTATATTACGAACGAAATGAAAACAGAAAGAAAAACAAAAATATAGAATGCAATATGATCCTTTAATTTGTAGCATATAATTATTTTAATTATAAGAATTGTCACAATAATTCTTAAACAATTATTTGCGGTGTATCACGGAATACAACTTATTGCAGTGTATTATGGAATTGAATGTAGATACACTACACCCTCACCCTTAAGAGAAAAGTTATTTTGTTTTTGAAAGAATAGAAAATAACTTTTTATTTTGTATTTAAGCATTATAGTTTACAAGTACAAATTCTTATTATTTTATTTTTGTTAAAATTATTTTGATAATTTTTTTTTTCTTTATTTTTAAATGAAAAATTTATTTAAAATTGTATTATTAAAATATTTTTTTTTCTTACATTTATCTTTATTTTGATTAATTTTAAAGTAATATTTATTTCAGAGTTAATAAGAAATTTATTTATTTTAATATTATTATTTTCAATAGTAAAATGTTTTTCTTTATAATGTGAAGTACAACTAGTTTAATTTGATATCTCAATTAATTTATAAACTAATAAAAAAAATTTTATTGTATGTCTTTAAAAATTTATTTTTTTTTTTTTTTGTTTTGTATTACTTAATATTGTGATATTTCAATGTCTTTTAAATTTTAACAGCTGGGTGGCACAGTGGTTAAGTGCCGACCTTTCATGCAGAAGGGCCCGGGTTCGAATTCTAGTGAAAGTGAAAAAACTTTTCTGGTTTTCGACTCGACTCAGCTACCATTCGCCATTGGGTTCAAATTAATGGCATAATCAATAATTAATAATTATAAATCTTTAATAAAAAATACTTTAATATAAAAATATAAACAAATGCAAAATATAAACAAATAATTTAATTAAATAATATAACTCGCAGATATAGAATACCATATAAGTAAAATATAAAATATTACAATATAAACAAAAAATAGAATTGTAAATATTGAAAATCTAAGACGTTTCTACATGTTATAAGGCCTAGTACTATCTCATGTTTAAATTGTATGTGGAATTCAATAAGACCAATTCTAATAACACGAATATAATATGACCCCCTGTTCCAACATGTACCTATGGTATAGACAGGCTAATTAGCCTAACAGTTGAACAGTTAGCGCTTAAAAAAAAAAAAAAAAAAAAAAAAAAAATTACATAAATTTTTTTGTTAATTTTGCGTTTAGCAAATAATTTATCATTTATAATTGATGTAGGTTAGTATCGTTAGAATGAAAAAAAAAACAATACTTTTTATATAATTTCTGTAAATTTCTTTAGAATATTGTTATGTATTTCTTTGGTTTTCGCGTTCATTTCTACAATCGAATTTACGTTATTTTGTTTAATAATTTTGTACGGGCCTTGATAAGGTGTTTGATGTTTTTTTCTATTACCTAACTTAACTAATACTAAATCTCCTACTTTAAAATTTGAAGCGTTGACATTTTCGTCAAATTTTTCCTTCCTATCTATTTTTACTTTATTTATAATCTTTCGTGTTCTATTTATAGATTCACGGAGTCTAACTTTTAATTCATTATTATAATCATCTAAATTATACACAGGATTTTTACTCGTTATAATGTCATTTGGTAAATATGCAATTTTTCCAAATACTAATTCGTATGGTGTGTAAATTGTGTCTATATGTGGTGTCGTATTGTATGCAAAAGTGTAGTAAGGTATCCATTTGTCCCAGTCATTGTCATTTGAAAATGCAAGTAGAAATTCATTTAAAACTCTATGGTTCCGTTCAATTGAACCTAAAGTTTGGTGGTGATATGGAGTTGAAAATTTTTGTTCAATATTAAAACTTTTACAGATATTGTCCATTAATTCATTATTGAATTCAGTACCTCTATCTGATTTTAATATTTTGAAACATCCATATTTAAGAATTAATTGTTCTACCAGTGTTTTAGCTACTGTAACAGCTTCTTTTGTTTCCATTGGATAAGTTACTACATATTTTGTCAAATCACATTGTATTGTTAATATATATCTAAAATTATTAGACATTCTTAACGGTCCGACTGTATCTATAGATACTATTTCAAAACTTGTGGTTGGAGTATCAGTTATCACCATTTTTTCTTTTACGTTTCGTACTTGTTTATTATAAGCACATAGTTTGCAATTAGAAATGTACTTTTTTACCATTTTAGACATGTTTTTCCAAATATATCTTTGTTTTAATTTTATGACGGTTTTTCTTATTCCCAAATGCCCTCCGTGTGGTGCATTATGGTATTCATCAATTAATTTATATTGCATAATAGCATCATTTATTTTCTGTGGGGGTATATATATAAGTATGTTAGTGGAAAAGTGATTCATATTGTTTTTATTATTCAATATATTTTTCTGCAGATTATTATATAAATTTTTAAATTCCATTTTCGGAATACACTGGAATATATCATCAGTATCACTTAATGCAAACTTGCTTATTTTTAATTTGTATATTTCAGATAATAGCTTCTCAACTGTCGAAACGGATTTCGCATGATTATCACTACATCTTACTAATACTTCATTTTTAATTTTATTTATTTTAGGTACCTTACAATTTGAATCAACTATAAATTTTAATTTTATTAAATTTTTGACGTCAGATATGGATGTACAGTCCCAGATATGAAGTTGCGCAGGCTTCGGTTGAAAACTGTCATCCCTTTTATTTTTATAATTTTTATTATTATCAATGCCTCTATTTTTTATAGCAGACATCCCCCTAGTCATCAGTAACATCTTTTTCACGGATTCATCATTATTTTTCGGAATCATACTCTTAAGTATGTCCGAGTCAATTTTTATTCTAGACAACGTATCAGCGTTAGTATTTATTGTTCCCTGCTTGTAAATTATTTCGAAATCATAATCAGATAAATCTAGTCTTATTCTTGTTAATTTTGAAGATGGATTTTTGTGTGAAAAGAGCGAAACTAAAGGTCTGTGATCTGTGACCACAATAAATTTTCTACCGTAAAGGTAAGGTCTAAAAAAATTTATTCCCCAATGAATCGCTAATAGCTCTTTTTCTATAATTGGTTTGTTAATTTCATGTTTATTTAAAGATTTACTTGCATAAGAGATAGGTAAGTCATTTCCTATTTCTCCTTGCGAAAGAACTGCGCCCAGTGCAAAATCTGAAGCATCAGTTGTAAGTACAAATGTTTTATCAAAATTAGGATATTGTAAAATAGGAGGACTCATTAATTTATTTTTTAAAGTTATGAATGCATATTCACATTCATTTGACCATATAAATGGTTGATTTTTCTTTAATAACGAATTTAGACATTTAGCTGTTTCTGCAAAATTTGCAATAAATCTTCTGTAATAATTACAGAAAGCTACAAATCGTCTAACTTCGTCAGCATTTTTGGGTACCGGGTATTCTTTTATTGCTTTATGTTTTGCGGGTTCGGTTTTTATACCTTCGCTTGTTATCAAATGTCCCTTCGGGTTTTAAAAAACAACATTTATTTGGATTTAGTTTTAGGTTGTATTTATTTAATCTTTCAAAAGTTTTTATTAAATTTTCATTATGATTTTTTATACTACAACCAAAAACAATTATGTCATCGACATAAAGAAAAGCATTTGAATTTAAACCGGTTAATGCTATAGTCAGCATTCTTTGAAAACTGTTTGATGAAATTTTTAAACCAAAAGGTAACCTTTTGAATTGAAAATGACCATCTTGGGTCGAAAATGCGGTTAGTGGTCTAGAGTCCTTATTTAGTTTAATTTGATGAAAATAACTAGTCATGTCTAAAGTTGAAAAGTATTTGGCTCTTCCTAATTTGTCTAGAACGTCTTCCAAACGCGTTAAAGGAAATTTGTCATTTACTATTTTATCGTTTAGTTTACGAAAATCAACTACTAAACGCCATTTCTTTTCATCATTAGTACTTTTTTTAGGTACTAGTAATAATGGTGAGTTGTAAGGGCTTATAGATGGTTCTATTAAGTCATCATCTAATATTTTTGAACTTGTTTCTTGATTTCCTCTTGTTGAGATTGAGGTAATCTGTAATTCTTTATATATACCGGATTGTTGTCTACGGTATTTAAATTTTGAGTATAAAAATTATTTGTAGATAGTGGTTCATTATCTAAATGGAAAATATTATGATATTTTTCAAATATTTTTAACAAAGTATCCTTTGCATGAACATCATTTGTTTCAATATTTATTAGTTTTAAGATTTCTTCTAATCGTTTTTTATCTTTTGTTATTGTTTTTGTATTGACTAAAATGTCATATTGTTTTAAAGAATTACATTGGATTTTAATTTCAGAATCAAGTACTTTTACTTCATAGTTATTGGTGTTAAAAATTTTTATGTGACTATTTCCTTTACATGGTATGATCGTATTGGCTATAAATACACCATCTTTTATTTCTTTATTTAAGACTATACTATCTTCTTTAATATTAATTTTTATTGGATGTATGATTTTACTTCTAGCGGGAATTGTAATATGTTTTAGGTTCAAAGGTCTATTTCTAATTGGAATGGTTATTTCTTCTTCATTGATATCTAATGTTAAAGTATACGTTTCATAGTCTATTTTACACATGTACTTTATTAAGAAGTCTCTACCAATTATACCGTCAGTAGATATTGGAAAATTTTCATCTACAAGATAAAAAGTATTATATATGAATTTATTAGAAATATCTATTTTTATATTTATTGTACCGAGTGAGCATACTTCTTCACTCGTTATACCTGTTAATTTACATTTTGCTCTTTCGTTAATTTCGTATGAGCTGTTATTCGACTGAGAATTTTTTTTAAAAATTGATATGTCAGCACCTGTGTCTATCAAAAATTTCAAATCTTTATTATTATATCTTAAAATTATAAAGTTTGTCAAATCATGATTAAGATTATATATCTTTAATGGAGTGGATATCCTATCAGTTGAATTTTCTATTAAACTATCGGTCCTTCTATACCTAAAAAATGGTTTTGGTACTCTTCTTGGTTATTTATTATATTTATTCTCCTTGAGTTATTATTATTGTTCCTGTTCCTATTAAAATTATTTCTATTATTATTATTCCTATTGTAATTGTTATTATTAAAATTGTTGTTGTTCTGTCTGTTTTATTTTATAAATTAATATTATTAATTTTCTTGATTTTATTAAATGTTTTAAATATTCATATTCTATTTGATATATGATATCTCAAATATATATAATATAATAAAATGTTTAGAAATATATAAATAGTAAATACGTTAAATATTGTTATGTGTTTTTATATTAATCAAAAAATTTATATTTGAATTTATTTTATCAATCTTAAATCTAAAAACTATTAAAATACGGATTCTGGTAATTTTAAATTTGTAGTCGGTTTTCTTTATATAAAAATTATACTTTAAAATATTTTATATATATATATTTTGCATTTTAATTGATGTTATTAAGTTAGTTAGCCGAAAGTATTTTTTTTTTTATTTTATTTATATAATATATAATAACTTTACTTTTACAAATATATTTATAATAGATTTTTATTTTATTTTAAATATAAATTTTATATATTTTTTGCTTTTTTTATTTCTTTATAATATATGTATATATATTTATACCTTTTAAAGTAATATATTTAGTTTTCATATTAATAGGTTTTAATAGTAATTAATCCTTTTTGTAGTTAATAATTTTTAGTATATATTTATAATTTTTAAATTGTAAATTGTTTTGTTATAATTTAAAATTTTTTTTTTATGAATGTATATATAATGATCATTTGCAGGAGGGTATTTTATTTTCTTTGTCATTTTAAAAAATTAAAATATGCATTATATACACATACATATGAGATAATTAATTGATTAGTTTAATTAAATGTTTATTTTATCATAACGCTTGGAGTGGTTGATACAAATTGTTCAAGTAAGATATATATTTGTGTTAAATATTTAATAATTTGACAATAAAAATATAATTTTTTTACATTAAACTTGCAGTTATGATAAAAATATTAAAGATTTTTTAATTAATATATATTAATCTTATTTTTTATACCATTTTATAATATATTTTATTTTATCTGTGTTTTCGATCATTTGTAATTATAACATTTTATTTATTTTTTTTTTGCCATATAATATATATTATGTAATGTATATTATGGATTCTGGATTCTGGCCCACGACACTGTCTATTCCTGGTGACAGTGTGGCAGGGTCGCCATGTAATGTTGGGTGGTTATTATTAAAGATGATAAATCAATACGGTACTGTGTGAATCTATCAGAGGTTGGCCTATGACACAGTATACTTTAACCCAAATTTATTTATATATTGGTATGCTACAAATAATAATTCACATAGTGCATTCCAAGAACCTCTTTAAGTGGGTCACTAGGTATTCTGTACACTCCGTTCATTAACACTAAGAATATACCACACACAATGTAATGCATTGCTTATAAATATTGTTAGTAACATATGGTATATTCATATTACGAACGAAATGAAAACAGAAAGAAAAACAAAAATATAGAATGCAATATGATCCTTTAATTTGTAGCATATAATTATTTTAATTATAAGAATTGTCACAATAATGCTTAAACAATTATTTGCGGTGTATCACGGAATACAACTTATTGCAGTGTATTATGGAATTGAATGTAGATACACTACATCATTCATATTTGATATAACATGCTGGTATATCTCGAAAAATTCCGATTATGAGGAATTGTCAGAATTAGGAGGAAAGTAAACAATATATAAAAAATTATTACCTAAGTTAACTTTAATAAATTAGTGATCAAAAGAGTGGTAAGTCCTAGTGATTAATGCCACACTAGATAAGGCATTGTTTACTGCAAGTAGTACACCACCACCACGGGAACAATTTGTAGCAAGATAATCCCGATCTTTTCTATAAATCGACCAAGAACTGTCCAAAATTTCTTCATTTACAAAGGAATCGTTTAACCATGTTTCAGTGACAGCAATAATATTAAATTCACATGACTTAGCATCAATATATAATTTCTTAAGCTTTCCCCTCATACCATTGCAATTGTTGTAGAATAATTTCAGTTTATTAGAGGAACTAACGCTATTTTTATTTTTGATACTATGGTTAGACAGTGTGACTAAATTGGAATTAGTGTAAGAATCGATATAGAATTTTGAATTTAAATTGTTATTTGCTGCTCGGCCGAAAAAACTTAATATAATTTTCACGAGATTGATACAAGTAATTGTAGTAATTGCTATTGCGATGACTACGAAAAGCATTAAGATCTTCTTCTACCTGTTTGGAAAAAACCAATTTTAATGTGATACTTAAAATAAAGGTCATATAATTCCTTGTAATTAAATGGTAACCCTTCATTATGTATCAACACAAGTAAATTTGTTCTTGTTTTACCCTCAATTACGCGATTATTTTTGTCATCATGTAAAAATGCAAGAAATAGCCTCACATAATTTAGAATTTTTTCATCTCTAAATCTGGAAAGTGCGTAGGTACAGTCTTCCGTTAGAGATTTCTGAGTCATTCTTACAATTGGAGGAAAAAGAGTGTTTAACGAGAAATTAGCTTTAAGGTTATTATTATTAATATTATTTTTAGTATTAGAAATAACATTATTAACATTATTATTATTATTATTAGTAGTAGTAATATCATTATTAACATTATTATTATTATTATTATTATTAGTCATTTTTATTATTGTTGTCATTATTATTATTACTAGCTAGTACCCGGTGCGCGTTGCTGCGCCTCTCAATGGAGGTTTAATTGAAGTTGATGTTACTGCAAAAAGTTAACACAAAAATTACACACGGTTTACACATGTAAATTTTAAAATGTATGAAAGCAATCTTTTTAAAGATTTTTCTAGGATTATCCTAGGGTTTTTTGAAACTTTCTGTAACTCAAAGCAGTACAAACTACTTTCCAAAAATTTGACGTAATTTACTTCCAAAAAAATTTTTTTGAGCAATCGTTGGACCGACTGTTAACAGACTCAACTCCATTTTCAAGTTGCTTCACACATATAAAATTTGAGGTCAACCGGTCAAATCCTTTCTAATTTAGAGTTAAGAAACGCAAAAATCTATTAAAAGCCACTGTGCCCCACTGGGTTAACGGAACTACACTTTCTCTTTGGGCAAAGCAGTATTGCGCAAAATTGGACGTAATTTGCTTCCAAATCATTCACCAAAATTTTTTTGAGGCTTTCTTTTTAGCCAAAGAAGTACTTCGCAAATTTTGCCAATATTAGCTTCCAAAATTATTTTGACCAACCGTCGAGCGGACATGGGTTAACAAATTTCAAATCTGTATTTCAAATAGTGTCAGCTCAATTCTTATAGGAGAGCACGTATACAAAATTTGAAGAAAATCGGTCAAACCGTTTTTAATTTAGAGTAAAGTATTGAAAAAACCTATAAAAAGCTGTTGGGCCGCAATGGGTTAATGGAACTCAACAAAATTTTTTTTGGGGCTTTCTTTTTAGCCAAAGCAGAATTTCGTAAAATCGGACAAAATTTGGACCCAAAATTTTTTTTGACCACCCGTCGGCCCGACATGGGTTAACAAATTCCAAAACTGTTAATAGTATCTACTCAATTCTCAAAGAGCATCACGTATACAAAATTTGAAGTCAATCGGTCAAACCGTTTTCATTTTAGAACAAAGAAGTTTAAATACTTGCACCACAGCCCCAACTTGGCGGTCCGTTAGAGCAAAATTTTTGGGCCACGATTTCTTTCCGTACCCAAAAACCCCGATATACAAATTTTCATGAAAATCGGCTGGGCAGTTTTGGAGTCTATTCGCTACAAACAAACAAACAAACAAACATACAAACAAACAAACAAATAAACAAACTTTCGCTTTTATATATATAGATTATTAATAGTATTAGTATTATCATTATTAATTTTAATATTATTACTATTATTATTGTCATTATTATTATTGTTCCTATTAATATTATTATTATTACTATTATTATTATTATTATTGTTATTATTATTAATAGTATTAGTATTATCATTATTAATATTAATATTATTACTATTATGATTGTCATTATTATTATTAATATTATTATGATTATTCTCATTATTATTATTATTATTATTATTAGCATTCTTAATAATATTAAAAAAAGCTGGTTTTAAAGATTCTCCTCTAGTAAAGTTTTTGTATTTAGAACTATTAGTTGTTGTGTTTTGACTAGGATGTGTTTTTTTTGTATGATAGTTGAAAGGAACCGTAAACGGACTTAAAAGAAGTGTTTTCTGTTTAGTAGAAAGTTTATTATTGTGTTTTAAAATTGTGTTGGAAGTGTTTTTGTTGTCTATGAATTTTTTTATTATAGTGCCTTTTTTCCATCTTTTGTAATTCATTATTACACAAATTTTGGATTCGGGTACCATAACTTTAAAAGACCTATATTTAGGTTTAAATCTAAGATTTTTAGGAGTAATATTAGTTATGTGTATTTCATTATTATTTAACTTAAATGTATTTTTTAGAAACTTACTGAGGTAACTAGGAGTTGTTGATGCAGCCAATTTTGTAAAGAATAATGAATGCAAAACCATTTTGCATTCGTTTATAACCTTAGTTGATTTGAGCCTTTGTTTTGTACTAACTTCCTTGTCAAGAGGTAGTGTAAAACGAACTTTTTTGGCTACTAGTTTTGTAGAAGAAGGAGTAGGTAAAGATGATGATGATGATGATGATGATGTTGGTGATCTTGATGACTATGATAAAGGTGTTGATGATGTTGATGTTGATGATGTCGAAGTTGAGTTAGAAGATTCCGCTCTTGTTAATTCACTATGTAATGAAATGTCATTCACAGCATTGGCGGATGAACTCGACGTTGTTTTGACAGCTGATAAAGTTGTTGTCGGTTTGAAGTACTTTACACTAATCAAATTGGTAACACGAAATACGTCATAGTTGGTAACCACAACCAAGATAGTACTTAATGAAGCTCCGATAAAAGATAAAACTCAATTTCATATTTTTGGAATTTAAAATTAAATATATAAAACAATAACAAATACATAATGATTTCACATTTTTGACTTTTTGTTTTTTTTTCACATTCTTTTCATTTTCATACAAAAATGTAATGAGCTACGTATACTAAGTATAATTACGGAACCTATACGAACAAACTGAAGATCAGGTACATTTTCTTTCACTTCCTCCAAAATTAATTTAACGATAGTACTACTTTCCGTTGATGGAACCAAGCTTAAATGCTTAGTAGATACTGGGTCCTCCACTTCACATCTTAACGAGACTCAGTTACCACAATACAAAACCATTAACAAAACCTCTTATTTTTAACACTCTAAATAATAAAATATTTGTGAAGAAGGAAATTAAAACTGACTTACCTTTAGAATTTAAAGAAATTTTAAAAATAAATAATAATGAAATCAAATTTATTAATAGTTGTCCACATAAATTAGAAGAAATTTATCAATTAGGAAAAACTAGTTTAAACGATTCAAAATATAAAATTCTTTCACAAATCTTAAGTAATACTTTAAATCATTTGATAAAATCATATAGTGCTCTGTTCTATAAAGAAGGTGATTAATTAACTTCCACTTAAAACATCCAACACCAAATAATAACTAAAACCGATAGACCCATATTTTCAAAAATATACAGATATCCACGTACCCATGAGCAAGAAATATCCACACAAATCTCAGACATGCTTAAGCAAAATATAATAAAAGAAAGTTGTTCTCCTTATAACAGCGCTTTATGAATAGTGCCTAAAAAGGAAGCTAACTCTGGCAAGAAAAAAGGCGCCTTATCGTTGATTATAGGAAGTTAAATGAACAAACGATTGACGATAAATTTCCTATACCTAATATTTAAAATATATAAGATAAGTTAGGAAATTCGCAATACTTTATTACACTAAATTTGGCTAAAGGTTTCCACCAAATCTCAGTGAAAAAGAAAGACTGTCCAAAGACGGCATTTCCCCAACCTTATGGACATTATGAATATATAAGGATGCCATTTGGATTATAGAATGCTCCAGAAACTTTCCAGCGCCTTATGAATAATGTTCTCAAGAAATATATCAATAAAATATGTGTATGTTATTTAGATGATATCCTTACCTTTTCTATTTCATTAGAAGGACATACAAATAGTATAAAAAAAATATTTAACACTCTTAGACAACATTATTTAAAAATTTAAATAGATGAGTGTACATTTTTTGCTAAACAAACTGAGTACCTAAGACATATTTTAACACCAGAGGGAGTAAAACCCAATCCAAAAAAAGTGGACGACATTTTAAAATTAAAACTTCCTACTACACAAACGCAAATAAAATCATTTTTGGGAATTACGGGATATTATCGTTAATTTATTAGGGATTATGCCAAACTGGCAAAACCTTTGACAAATTACCCTAAAAAAAATAGCAAAATAAATATAAAAGACTCAAATTATTTAAAAGCTTTCGGGAAATTAAAAAGAGTAATAATTGAAGATCCTATATTGAAATATCCAGATTGTAATAAAATTCAATTAATAACAGATACTAGGGCTTTCGCTATTGCAACATTACAAGAAGATTCTCACCCAATAAGTTATGCTGGTAGAACTCGAAATGACCTTGAGAAAAAAACTACCATCGAAAAAGAATTGCTTGCCATTGTTTGGGCAACCAATTACTTTAGGCCGTATTTATATGATAACAAGTTTAACTTTTAACAGACCATCAATCATTAAAATTGTTATATGCAAAATCTCAAGGAAAAGATATTGTTACATCCTCACAGGATTGCCCCTTGCCACAAGATCGTCCTTCAACAACGGATAACCGTTGTATACCATTTCATTAACATTTTTTTTCTCGTTCATTCTTTTTTATTAATCTTTTTGTTTTTAACCTTTTTTTTCGTTCTTTGTCTTATTCCAAAAGCACTTGAAATTTAATACCCGAATTGTTAAATCACAAGTACAAAACAATTTTTTATGAAATTAAAGAAAGTGTCAATTTAACATTATTTTAAAATTTAATAAAGTACAATTAGCCTAAGTAAATAATTTTTTGTATGAAATTAAAGAAAGTGTCGATTTAACACTATTTTAAAATTTAATAAAGTACAATTAGCCTAAGTAAATAATTTTTTGTATGAAATTAAAGAAAGTGTCAATTTAACAATTTATGTAAAGGAAATTAATAAATTATAATTAGTATAAGTAACACAAATTTGTTACGAAATCAATAATTTTTTTTTTATTCTTTTTAAAACTTCTTATTCTAAGAAAACCGTAATAAATTTTACATTTTATTATTATGCACTTATGTAACTTTAAAAAAATCCAATATTCTGGAAAAAATGTTAAATTAAAAAACGATGTAAAAATCAGTTCACTTTGAATGATCATAAAAAAAAGATCAAAAATAAAGAAAAATCTAACAATTTAATTAAAAAAATAAAAATTGTGTTTCATTTATTGAAGATTTTTGCCCGTTCGAGTTTGAATTACATTTCTGGCACAGTCGGTAACGGTTCCAATTGAAGGAACCAGTGAAAAAAAACGCGAACGGATTATAGTAAACAATTTAAACTCTTAAAGAGTGCAAATCTTTAAGAAAAGATAACATACAAAATCTAAAATAAAAGTGTTATTATAAGCGTTAAGTGTAACAGTAACTACAAACAATTTTAAATTCAAAAAAACAATTTTTAAAGTTAATACTTTAATTAAAACATTTTTATTTCTAATAAAATAAAATAAATAATTAAAAATAAAAGTAATAATAATAATTAAAATTATAAAAATAAATTTAAATAAAATTAAACAAAAAAAAAAAGTTAAAATTCTTATTAAAAACAAAGACTTGTTAGTTAGAATAATTTCCAATATAATTAATAATTTTACATAATTTAAAACATTTAAACAAAAAAAATAAATAAATAAGTTAATAATAAGTTAATAAGTGCTAAAATAATTTTAACAACAATTTTTTTTTTTAAACAATAAGAAGAAAAACTGAAAAGATAAATAAAATTTTTAATAAAAACAAAAAGAAAAAACAGTGATAAAACAATGGCAGAACCAGTACCACAACCACCAGTGTTACGACCACAAAGACTTGGAATTCAACAGGAAGAGCTGAGTTTAACTACCGACCCGCTCAAATACATCGAGCGACTTCCAGAATTTAGTGGCAAAGGTAATGAATTGTATTCTTTTATAGATTCTGTAGAAAATATTATAAATTTAATTTTAAGATATGATGTTAATAGCCAGAATATTTTATTAAATAGAATTAAGAGTAAATTAACTAATAAAGCTAGGGAAGTAATAGAAATTAATAATAATTGTGTAAACAGGTCTGAAATAAAATCGGTTTTAATTAATAACTTTGGCGAAAAGAAAACAGCCAATCAAATTTTTGACGAACTAAGATTTGTTTCTTTTAATTCTAATAGTGTTGACCTTTATAATCAAATTAAAAATATCTTAAGACGACTTAATAATAAAATAAAAGACGAGGACAATTCACATGCTATAATAGCAGCCAATATCGAATCAGGCTTGCAAATTTTTAAAGATAAATTACCTGAACCAATGCGTTCGATTTTATTTAGCAGAAATCCTTCTTCTCTCGAAGCTGCTCTAGATATTTTGCATGAAGGGAATTATGCATATTACAATCCTATGATGGGTCACAATAACAAAAATAAAATAAATCGTAGCTATACTAATTATAATAATACTAATCATACTAACTATAGAAACGTAAATTATAGTAGAAATTATAGCAATAATAATAATTCAAATAACAATAATAATAACTCTAGTAACAATACTAATAATAGAAATTTAAATTATAACAGAAATTATACCTCTAATAATTATAATAGAAATAGTAACGGTAATAATAATTATTCAAATAACAACAGTAATAATTCAACGTACAATAACAACAATAGAAATTTAAATTATAATAGAAATAATAACAGTTATAATAACAATAATAATAATAATAATAATAATAATTTAACTAACAATAACAGTACTAATTTTAATCAAAGTAGTAGAACTAACCAAACTTTTAACATTAGAAATTTCCAGTCAAATAGATCACAAAATTTTCAGAGAAGAGAACAATCTAACATAAATTACCGTCGCACTCAAGATGAACCAATAGAAGTTGATCCGTCGAGAAATTCGCGAATCAATACATTAGAAAAACAAGAACCGCATGAAGAAAATTTTCTATTGGAAGCCTCGAGCAATCATCACATATCCTACCTTATATTTTTTTTTTTATTTATTTATTTAATAAAAAGAAATATAAGTTACAATTATTATTTATAAATACTAGACTTAGACAATAACTTAAGATTGGTATAAAAAGTCTTAGCAGTTATAAAGCTTATATAAACAATTATACAATATAAATACAAAAATAGCTTCATACATATATATACACATATACATACATATACATATATATACATATACACATATATTCATATACACATGCATACATATACATTTAATTTTTTATAAGCCAAATAAATCATTAACAATAGTAGTAACATTTTTATATTTTATTAACATTTCCATTTTATTAATTTTTTGTTATAGTTCTAATAACCTTCCTAATAAAATTGAATCATTTTTTATCAAAAACTTTAATTTAGTTGTGAATCTACCCGTGTCACTGCATTTTTTTAAATCCTGAGGAAGACTGTTATAGATTCTGATTGAGGAGAAAAAATTACTGTTATTAGCCAATTCAGTTCTAGCTTTTTTGTGACACAATTTATCCATATTTCTTGTATTATAGTTGTGTATATTCCTTCTCTTTATACCCGTATGACTATATAGGCAAAGGGTATAATAAATTTGCCATTACGTTTGTAACGCAGAGAAGGAGGGGGGGTAGATATAGACTCAAGTGTATGGATCGGATCAGAATCGAAAAAAAAATCGATTTAGCTATGTATGTCCGTCCGTCCGTCCGTCCGCACGATAACTCAAAAACTAAAGGAGCTAGGATCTTGAAATTTTCGCAAATTCGTTTTTTTGCAATAGCCGTCATCGCTATTTAAATCCAGCCATTTTGGTTCATGGGTTCGGGTGGCTGCCATACAACTTCTTTTTTTATATAAGTATTTCTTTGTACCTATTACAGCTACGTGTCTGAAATTTTGGCAAAAGTAGTTTAGTTCTATGGCCAAAGTTTCTGCAAAATTTGGTTGGTCTGTTGCAGTGAGTTCGAGTAGCTGCCATACAACTCCTTCTTTTATATGAGCATTACTCTATACCTATTAAAGCTGGGTTTCTGAAATTTTGCCAAAAATAGTTTAGTGTAATGGCCAAAGTTACTGCAAAATTTGGTTGGTCTACTGCAAAGGGTTCGAGTAGCTGCCATACAACTTCTTATTTTATATTAGCATTACTCTATACCTATTGAAGTTGGGTGTCTGAAATTTTGCCAAAAATAGTTTAGTGTAATGGCCAAAGTTACTGCAAAATTTGGTTGGTCTACTGCAGAGGGTTCGAGTAGCTGCCATACAATTTCTTCTTTTATATGAGCATTATATTTCACCTAATAAAGCTGGTATGTTTGAAATTTTGCCAAAAGTAATTAATGTTTATAATAATAATGATATAATGTTTATATAACGGTCATACGGGTATCCCAGAGTTGACACAGTCTACTCTACTACACTCTTCCTCGTTTTTAATAAAGTTTTGCTTTTAGTTATGCCCTTTTCAATTTTGTGAATTATTTTAGCCTTTTCCAATATTATTAATTCATTTAGCTTAAGAAAACCTGTTCTACTATATAGTTCTTCAGTAGGTGTGCGCCAATTTAACCCATATAGTATCTTGATGGCTTTATTAATCGCTGTGCTCACTTTCTTTCTTAGTGTGGCAGTACAACACGACCATGTCGCCACATTGTATCGGATATGGGACATGATGTGTGCGTGAAACAACAGTCTAGCTGATTTATCCTCTAATTTTAACCCACATCTCTTAATAGCACCTAGTAGTGGCATAATCTTTTTCAAAATGCAATTAACATGATCGTACCATGATAGTTTAGAATCTATGGTAATGCCAAGATATTTATAAGATTGTTCCCTTTTGATTTCTTTGTTCCCAATACAAATTTTTAGATTAATATCAGGA
This sequence comes from Dolichopus griseipennis, assembly GCA_963082915.1. Taxonomy (NCBI): domain Eukaryota; kingdom Metazoa; phylum Arthropoda; class Insecta; order Diptera; family Dolichopodidae; genus Dolichopus; species Dolichopus griseipennis. The sequence continues at coordinate 31,231 of CAUJBZ010000136.1, forward strand.
TTATTGCCCATTCTAAATATCATATACTTTGTTTTTTCCACATTCAGTGTTAGTTTATTTCCATTTACCCATTTCCTATATCTATCTAGATCCTCATTTACAAGTCTTTCCAGAGACTCAGCATTTTTTCCTGTATATATAAGTAAAGTATCATCAGCAAATATTTTATAGTCCGCTTTTAAGTTAGCATATTGCATATTATGTACATATAGTAGATATAGTGTTGGTCCAAGTACAGATCCTTGCGGGACCCCCAAAGATGCACTTTTACCACTATACACACCATCGACTTTGATCACAATAAACCTGTTTTCAAGATATGATTTTAGAAGTTTATGAGGAAGCCCCCTTATTCCAATTTCATATACTCTATCCAATAGAATTTTATGATCCACAGTATCAAAAGCTTTTCTTAAATCAACAAAAATTGAGCAGACACAATTTCCTTTATCCAGATTGCCAATAATAGATCTGATAGAATCATTTATTGCTACATCTGTGCCATGAGATTTCTGGAAACCAAATTGATTAATATCGAATCCACCGGAACTTTTGATAAATTCACAAATTCTTTTATTGATTATTTTTTCAAAAATCTTACTCAAACAACTAGTAAGTGTAATAGGTCTATAGTTAGAAGTATCCAAAGGAGAACCATTTTTGTAAATAGGTATCACAGATGCGGATTTTAATGTTTGTGGATAGACACCTGAGCGAAAGCAATTATTAACAAAATTACTGCTATAGTTTTTAAATCCTTTGCTGCTATGTTATCCGAGCCAGGTGCATTATCTTTCAAATTCATAATAACAGAATAAACTTCATTATGATTTGTAGGAATTAGAAACATAGAGTTTTCATTTATTATATTTCTTATCGTATTTTCATCCCTAACTTGAATGTTATCAGCTAATTTTTTCCCAATATTGCTAAAGTGATCATTAAAACTGTTAGCTAAGTCATTAGTGCTATTTAAAAGTTTATCATTATATCTAATTTCCTTAATTATTTTCTTATCATCTGATTTTTGGTTTGCTATGTGAGAGTTCAAAACTGTCCATATCTTTCTAGTATTTGAACCTGCTGTTTGTAATTTTTTGTTAAAATGAGCTTGTTTAGCTTTTTTTATCTCAATATTGACCTTGTTTTTCATTTTGTTGTAATTAAATTTATGCTCTAGACAATTTGGGTACTTTTTGTGTCTCTTGTATAATTCGTTTCTATACTCCATCATTTTTAAGATTTCCTTAGACATCCAGTGATTGTGCTTTCTGGTTCTAATGTTTTTAACAATTGAACACCTTTCTTTAACAGTACTTATTAGTTTAACCAGTTCATCCACATTTTCGTAATCATAATTACGTAAATAATTTTCCATTAGATGTGAGTATTTTGCATAATTTGTAATATTTATTTGTTTATTCTCCATAGCTTCAAGTTTTCTAAGGACTGTTTTAATTTCTACACAAATAGCTTTATGATCTAAGTTTGGGATATCATGCATTGTGATATCAAACCCAAATCGATTCGTTTTAAGATCCGAAAGTACATGATCAATAAGTGTCGCTGAATTTGCCGTTACTCTAGTAGCATTATCAAAATCAATCTTATTTTTTATATGAACTGAATTGACATCTAGCATATCTTGATACCGTCTGCTTACATCCGTTTCAGAGAGTAGATCAATGTTTGTATCACCAATTAATATTATATTTTTATACTTATCAAACAATTGGTCTAAGTACTCTATAAATGCATCATTGTTCTCATTCGGGCTTTTGTAGCATACCGCAATGGCTTAGTATCTTCTAAGGAAATTACTATAGTATTGAATGAATTCGATGTTTCCAGAATTTTATAGCTAATACTTTGTTTTACATATATGGCAGCCCCACCTCCCCTGCTCAAGTTATTTGAAATAAATGATGCTGTATACCCAGGAATATTGAAGTATTTTTCCTCAACAGAATATAACCATGTTTCACCAACCATGATAATGTCAACCCCTGTTTTAATTTTTATAAAAGCTTCTACTTCAATTAGATTTTTTCTTAGACTTCTAGAATTAAAGTGCACAATTTTGATATTAAATAGCTTATTCAACATCATGGTATCCCTATCATATAGTTTTGCCAAGATTCTCTTATTTTCTGCAGATGTTCTCTATATTTATTATCTATATGTCTCCTGAAAATAGTTAGATCTTGTAGTACTTCTTTTCTAGATAATCCTGTAGATTCATGATAATTGTAATATAGTTTAGAGAGTTCTTGGTAGTTGTTTGGTAATCCTTCTTGATGTATAAGTACTTTCAGACTAGTCTGTGTCATACACTCATAATAAATGTCATCATGATCATAAAAATAAGATAAGAACAATCTTACATTATTATATATTCTATGATTTCTAAATCTAGAAGTAGCATAAATATTATCGCCAGATTCAATGGCATTTCTTGTTAGTCTGACTATCGGTGGTGCTAAAGGATCTATAAAACTTTTACCTTTAGATTTTTCAACATCGGTACAGCTATCATTTAGAGTTTCTCCCTTAATCCAGTTAACATATTTATCTGTTGTCACTTCTTTAACTTTCTTTGTTTTAAAAGCTTTGATATCAATTTCTTTGTTTAATTTATAAGATTTATTATCGGAAATTATACTAATATTATTATTGTTATTATTATTATTATTAATAGTAGTATTATTATTTTTATTATCATCAATATTATTATTGCTATTATTACAAGATACATTTTTACTACTAATGATTTCATCACTAATATTTTCAACATTATTATCCTTATTGGCACATTTATCATGAATGATTTTGTTTTTATTGTCTTTATCATTCATTAGAATTTTATTTTTTCTTGACCAAAATTTAGGAACATAAGTTAGTATGCTAAAATGTCTTTTCACATGATTTGTGTTAGAGCTTTTATTTTTAATCGTAATTCTAGTTTTATTATAACTATTATTATTGTTATTGGAAACATGAACACTAGTTTTCTTGTAAATATTATTATTATTATCATTATTATTATTATTATTATTATTGTTTTTGGGATCATTATTTTTTGTATTATCAAACTTATTACTATAATTAATTGTAGTGGAAAAACTATTTGTATTACTAATATTATTATTAGTAGTAATATTATTAATGTTTCTAGTTTCAGTACTATTTATACTAATTCTATCATTATCATTTTTGGTATCATATTTAGTATCATTGTAATTTGCGTTGTTTTGAACTATTTCAATTGTTTTATTTTGTTCAGTTCCTATTAACTGTGATTGCTAGTAGCCTATTTTTTGTTTTTTTAAAGTAAGTTTATGTATGTTTTAATTTCTCATTATATTTCAGACAGTTTATGCACTTATTGATATCTTCATTCTTGCATTCACTAGTTTTATGTTCCTGATGGCCCTTCAAACAAGTTTCAGCATTCCTGCAGTCAACTGATTTATGATTAAATCCTTTGCACTTAAAACATCTTGGAATGTTTATGGCGTCAAATACTTTATATCTTTCCCAACCAATACATACTTTTTCATTTGACAAAATTTTTGGGAATGATTCCTTATCAACTTCAATAATAGTGTTGAACATTTCCTTGTTATATTTTTTAACTGAATATGTTTTTAGCACTTTAATTTCACTCATTTCTAAGAAAGTATTTTGTTTTTTTAGCTTTTCAATAATATCTGTATCACTATATTTATGATTAACATGTACAATTTCAACTTTTGGTTTCATTTCTACCGGGATTTTGATCTCATAGCTTCCATTTAATTTTTCTTCCAATTCATTCTTAATTTTTTCACGATCCTCTTTTGTACCTGTTTCTATCAAAATTATACCATTTTTCCTATTTGCAACATTTTTGATATTAAAATTTTTTGGATCAACCTTTGTATTCAAGTCACATTTTGTTTTTTCGTTATTTTGCTTACTCTTCGGTTTTACAAGTAAAGGTAATGCTTTTTTTATTATCGTACTAGAACATTTTTTTGTATATTTTAAAATATCGGCAAATGAACTCATATTAGCTTTTTCATTTCCAGTATTATTTATTTTTTTGCATATCTCATCATTTTTTTTTATTGCATTTATGAATTGTTCATTCACCTTATCGCTTTGGTTTTTAAAGACTTCTGCAAATTTTGCCATTTTATCTAATTCTTTTTGTTGACTATATTTAATTTCCTCCAGACGTTTCATATAATTTGTTTCTATCGCCTTTAATAGTTCTATAATCTCCTTCTCATTATTTTTAATTGCTCTATCGAACTCTTCTTTATACTCTTTTAGTTGCTCGTTACTTTTTGTTACCGCACTTTCCATATTTTGAAGGACCAAGTCTACATTTTGAATGTATTGGACACAGTCATCGCATATAAACTTAATCTTCTCATTAGCAAATAACATATTTACTGTTGATTGATCCAAGCCAGAACATCTTAGCGCTTCATGGTATATTTTCTTACACACTCCTGCACATTCTATCCCTGTTTCCCCCTTTATTTTCATCTTGCACTTTTGGCACGAAGCCATTGTTGTTAAATATTGTTGAACAACAAATTAAAATAAATTTTGCTGGGTAATATTTTTTTTTTTTAATTTTACCGTATTTAAATAATATTTTAATTGATAAGTAACACGTCCGAACTTATCAAGTGAAACTTAACGAAATTTAACGAAATATAATAATACAATCGCGAGTTAGACCTTTAAAGTTTATTGTCGATTCAGGTGCTACAATGAGCATCATAAATATCGGAATTTGTAATCCCATATATGCCAATAGAAAAAGAGAAATTCCCATCAAAACTCTGACATATACAATTTATTGTAATAGTAAAATAACCATAGATCCATTTTTAGAATTTAATTTTGATAAAAAAATAGAATTTTTAGAACTGAACTTTCACGACAAATTTAACGGATTAATAGGGAATAACATTTTAATACCTTTACAAGGTATAATAAATTTTAAGAATAAAATTTTACAATTAAATACAGGAAATGAACTTCCATTATTCTTCAATGAAAACGAAGAAAAACAATATTCTATCCCTTTTCCTCTTAAAGAACTTGAGATATTTCAAAATGAAATTTTCCTTAACGGAAAAGAATTAAGAATTAATCATTTAGATGGAGTGACAAAACAAGAACTTCTGAAAATAATAAAGAGGTTTGATAAAGCTTTCTATCATGAAGGTGATGACTTAACGTTTACGCCCGCAATAAAACATCAGATTAATACAATTAACGATATTCCAATTTATACGAAACTCTATCGGTATCCAGAAATACATCGCCTAGAAGTTAAAGAGCAAATTAATGATATGCTAAAACAGGGAATAGTAAGACCCAGTGACTCGCCATATTCGGCACCCATATGGGTTGTTCCAAAAAACAGGATGTGTCAGGAAAACAAAAATGGCGCATTGTAATTGATTATAGAAAATTAAACAATGTGACCGTTGATGATAAATATCCTATTCCGAACATCGAAGACATACTGGACAAACTAGGTCGTGCTATGTATTTTACTACTCTCGATTTGGCCAAGGGTTTCCACCAAATCGAAATCGATAAGGACGATATACAAAAAACAGCATTTAATACCAAAAATGGTCACTTTGAGTTTGTCAGGATGCCATTCGGACTAAAGAATTCTCCTGCCACCTTCCAAAGATTAATGAGTTCCGTATTAAAAGAATTCATTGGAAAAACTTGCTATGTCTATTTGGATGACATCATTATTTTCAGTACAAACAAAGAAGAACATTTCGATTCGTTATCCAAAATATTAACTAAACTAGAAGAAGCAAATTTAAAAATACAATTAGATAAAAGCGAATTCATGAGACCGGAAACTGAATTTTTAGGCCATATTATAACTACTAATGGCATAAAACCCAATCCCAATAAAATAGAAGCGATCAATAAATTTCCTATACCAAAAACAACAAAACAAATTAAATCCTTCTGAGGTCTCGTAGGTTACTACAGAAAATTTATTAGAGACTTTGCAAAAATTGCAAAACCCATGACCATCTACTTAAAAAAAGATAAACGTATTAGTATAAGTAATCCTGAATACATAGAAGCATTTAACAAATTAAAACTTTTAATAACAACTGACCCAATATTGAAATATCCTGATTTTTCAAAAAAATTTTGTCTTACCACAGATGCTAGTGGTTACGCTATCGGAGCAGTTCTTTCTCAAGACAACCATCCTGTCTGTTATGCTTCACGCACTCTCAATGAACATGAGATTAATTATTCGACTATTGAGAAAGAATTACTTGCGATAGTTTGGGCGACAAAATACTTCCGCCCTTATCTCTATGGTCGAAATTTCACAATTAGAACCGACCACAAACCTCTACAATGACTCCACAATTTGAAAGATACAATTCAAAATTACAGAGGTGGAAGATAAAATTAGAAGAATTTAATTTTAATATTGAATATTTAACGGGTAAAGATAACAAAGTCGCTGATGCATTATCTCGAGCTGAAATTAACACCAATGAAATGGAAATTGATGAAATACGCTCAACAGATGCAACTATTCATTCAGCTGATGAAGATAACTCTGAGTATATTCCAATTTCGGAATCACCAATAAATTTCTATAAAACCCAAATTAATATTAAAAAAGGTTCACCACAAAATTTCAAATTAATAAATATTCACAAAAGAAAGCGGAAAATTTTTACACACCCAGACCCAAATGAAAAATTTTTCTTAGAGATCTTTAAAAATCACATTCCTAATAAAGGTATAGTAGGAGTTATGATTGAAGACATCAGAATTTATAGTGCTTTCCAAAATACATATTGGAAATACTTCTCAAAAAATAAGTTATTAAAATTAAATAAATGTTCGCTCTTACTTGACGATATTTTATATCGTCTGGAATTACAAGAACTCATTCTCGACCAACATTTAAAAACAAATCACAGAGGTATCAATGTTGTTTATCTAAATTTAAAAAACAAATATTATTTTCCTAAATTTAAAGAAGAAATTCAAAAAGTCTTAAATAACTGCCACATTTGTAATACAGCTAAATATGACAGACATCCTATAAAATTACCATTTAAAATTACTGAAACGCCGAACAAACCTTTAGAAATAATTCATATGGATATATGGTTCAAAAATAAAGGAAATCCTTATTTAACAATCATAGACAAATTTACGAAACATGCGCAAATTATTTCATTAAAATCTAGAAACTGGAATGATTTGAAAAATACCTTAATGCAGTACATTGCGTCATTTGGACGACAAAAGAAAATTATAACAGATAGAGAAAAAGGTTTTAACAGCTTAAATTTTAAAAATTTTTTAGAAAACTAAGGAATAGATATCCACTTCACAACTCCTAACAACCGTAGTAGCAACACAGATATAGAACGTTTTCATAGTACATTAAACGAACACTTACGAATTTTAGGAGTTGTTGAAAAAGAACAAGGATCACTCCTAGACGAAGATCCAATCATTAAAAGTTTAAAAAATTTATAATGAATCTATCCATTCTTCAACAGGCAAAAGGCCAATTGACTTCCTAAACGGACAAATTTCATCTGCATTATATCCTTCGATAAAGGATACTCTAATTAAAAATAAAGAGAAAACTATAGAATCTTCTAACCGTAAAAGAAATAACGCTCAAACTTCAAACTATTTAAAACTTAACAGAATTTATAAATCTCAGCGGTATCATAAAAAAGTTGAAATCGTAGAATCAAGAGAAAACCATTATAAAATTAATAACGAAACACTTCCTCTTTATAAAAATCAATTCAAAAGAAAGTTTAAATTCGAAAATTAGGATAAATTTTGAAAAAAAATTTTCTATTAAAATAATGCACTGTTTCAGAAAAAAATGTTGACACTTAAATTTTTATGACATAATAATTATCGTTCTAATTAAATTATTACTAACTAACCTACCTTAATATACATGCTTTTACTAACATAAATAATGACCTTAATATTAAACTGATTAAAATTCCACAGCGTATAGTATAATAAAGTTTAATACAAAAAAAAAAAAAAAAAAACAAATAATAGTAAAAATAATAATAATACTCATATTATTTCAATCATTATGTTTGAAAAAAATTTTTAAACTAAATTTTTTTTTTGAAGGTTAAGTATTAAATTACAAAATTTTTTAATACAAAAATACCTGACCTATCTCACAAATAACTGACTAACCGCGATATAATTTCCAATATGAAAAATTTAAAATTCAAAAATAATAACAAAACATTCGTTATAAAATTCTATTCAAAAAAAAAAAAAAAATTAAAATTTTTTAAAATTAATTAATACACTACCCCCATTTCAGCAATAATTTTCATCATTCTTCTTTTGGCATTTCCTTATTTTACTATGGCTAAATCATTAATTGAAATAACCGGAATACAGTCCGGAAACGGTTACATTTTACTCCAGGATTCCGAAATAAAAATTATTCACAATTACAATCGAATTATGCATGTTATAAATTTAAGTCAATATGAAGAAACATTTAACAAAATAGAATTAAACATTAACAAATTGCATGCAAGTACTAATATTCCTACAAGCTTATTATTTAATCTTAAACATTTGAAAGAGGATTTTAATAGCATAATCCCACATCATGTAAGTAAAAGAGGGTTAATTAACTTAACAGGTAACGCACTTCGTTTTATAACCGGAGTTATGGATAGCGAAGATCGAAAAGAAATTTAAACGCAACTAAAAATAATAGAGCAAAATAATGACAAAATTATTGACAATGTAAATAATCAGGTAATATTAAACTAGCAAATTTCAGACCAGGTAAGAAATATCACAAATCACGTTAACTCTGTACAAGAAAATATAACTCATATAATTAATGCCTTTGGCAATCATGTAAATGAAATAGAAAGTAAATTAAATTATTTTATTATAAAGACAGAAATTAGTGAAAATGTAAAAATATTACTAAAAGAAATTTCAGATATAAAAGAAGTCATACTAACAAGTAGTTTAGAAATTTTGTCAAAAGACCTTCTTACACAGGAGGAAATAAAAAACTATAACGTTACTATAGAGAAATTGCCTCATATATGAACTTGTGTACTTTATAAAGAAAATACTATAATATTTGTAATATCAATTCCTAATTTTATAAAAGAAACTTGCTATAAAGCTATAGTTGAAAAAATACCTAATTTTTATTACCAATTAGAAATAGATCTTAATATTAATAAAGTAATTACCTGTAAACAAAATATTTTTCTTGATGTAAATAAAAAGAACATACTTAAAACAGACTTAATTTTATATGAAGACCAATGTATTTCAAAATTATTAAATAATAAACGTATGATATGTAATTTTCATAAAAATTTGACAATAGAAATTAAATCTGTATCAAATAATATTGTAATAACAAAAAACTTAAATAAAACCTTGTTGATTAACAATTGTGGGCACCAAAGTGATCTCAAGAGGAAATAACATAATTCAATTTATAAATTGCAAAATTTCTATTGGAACTTTCCAACAGGAAAATTCGAAGAAGAATACAGGCATAAAGTATTTCCATATGTGGAACGGGATATAAACATAAAAAAAAATCACTAATAGTTTTAATGTGGAAGATTTGTACTTCTCACATATCAATATTACAAAACATATTGAAAAAATCAAATTCGAAAACAACTGGAAATGGTATTCAAATATCGCAACGGACTCCACTATCTTTATAATCCGATCTATAATTTGCCTTTATTAATTTATGAAGTTTAAAAAAGGGCTTCCAAAGGTAAAAATACAACTAAATGATATTCGTCAGGAGTCGAATCTTAGGGAGGGAGGTGTTACATCCTCACAGGATTGCCCCTTGCCACAAGATCGTCCTTCAACAACGGATAACCGTTGTATACCATTCCATAACATTTTCTCGTTCATTCTTTTTTATTAATCTTTTTGTTTTTAACCTTTTTTTTCGTTCTTTGTCTTATTCCAAAAGCACTTGAAATTTAATACCCGAATTGTTAAATCACAAGTACAAAACAATTTTTTATGAAATTACTAAGTAGAAAGTGTCAATTTAACACTATTTTAAAATATAATAAAGTACAATTAGCCTAAGTAAATAATTTTTTTTATGAAATTAAAGAAAATGTCAATTTAACACTATTTTAAAATTTAATAAAGTACAATTAGCCTAAGTAAATAATTTTTTGTATGAAATTAAAGAAAGTGTCAATTTAACAATTTATGTAAAGGAAATTAATAAATTATAATTAGTATAAGTAAAACTAATTTGTTACGAAATCAATAATTTTTTTTTATTCTTTTTAAAACTGCTTATTCTAAGAAAACCGTAATAAATTTTACATTTTATTATTATGCACTTATGTAACTTTAAAAAAATCCAATATTCTGGAAAAAATATTTAATTAAAAAAAGATGTAAAAATCAGTTCACTTTGAATGATCATAAAAAGAGGATCAAAAATAAAGAAAAATCTAACAATTTAATTAAAAAAATAAAAATTGTGTTTCATTTATTGAAGATTTTTGCCCGTTCGAGTTTGAACTACATTTCTATATTAATCCGAGATTAATTAGATGGCTATTAAAATTAGTAGAGTATAACATAGATATTGAGTATATAAATGGTTAATGACAAAAAAGTTGCAGATTTGCTTAGTCGAATAGGCACAGGCAAACATGAAATAAATGTACTAGAAAATAGGGAAGAAAATCTTTACAATTCTGACAACCAATTCAACCTCAACGAATTATTCGCGAAAATAACATAGGTTTATCAGACTTGCGAAGTGTATCCGAAGATACAAATCATAACGATGATATTCAAACCGAATTTAGTACCAACAGAAATATCTCAATGGAAAACAACATAAATACCTCTGACTTTCACAGTGTATTTGAAAATTCATATCATGACAATAACGAAAACCCTTCCAACCAAACCATTCATTCTCAAGAAGAAGAAGCAAACGACCAATTTCCAATTTTACGGACAGTAATAAATAGAACCCAAATTATTCTTACTGACAACAAAGAGATTTTGAAAAAAATTCCAGTAATAAAAGGATATTTATAAATTCAGACAATATAAAAGAAAATCTTAGTGATATATGTAGAAGACATATGAGTAAAGGTAGTATAGGCATTTTCTCTGAACTGAATGACCAAAAATATAAAATTAGTTAGAAGTAGTTATTTCGCGATAGATATGACTACAGAAGTGGAAACATTTAAACAGGTACATAAATATCACAAAAACGAAATAGGACATACCGGCATAAATGAAAATTAAAATGGTCTGAAAAAAGCAATATATATTCCAAATTTAAAAAACTATCAAATACATTAATAATTGTGACATATGTAGTTGAGAAAAATATGACAGGAAACCAATAAAAAAGAAATTCCAATTGACAGAAACACCAAAAAACAAACCTTTTGACGTTCATAGACTGTTTTTCTAAACATGCTACCGCTTTCCACCTAAACAGAGGGCATTTAAAGAAACTGATCACCGATAATGAATTTAAGAGTATTAATATTAAAAATTAGCTTAAAGACGAACAAATTGAACTTCATTTAGTAAAATCTAACAATCACACTGGAAATTCTGAAATAGAACGCTTTCATAATACTATAAGCGAAAAAATTTGAGTTTTAAGTATTGTTAATAAAGAACTTAATGTTATTGAAAAAATGTATAAGGCAATTGACTGGTATAACAACAGTTATCACTCAGTGGCAAAAGAAAAACCTGTTAATATTCAAGATGGTAATTGTAATAAAAATAAAATTTATGATTTATTGCTGACAGAAAAATCTAGATATATAAATAAATTTAATTTAAAAAGAGAAAATTACACCGAAAACAGAAATGAAGGTTACATAAAAAACTATAAGAGTGTTACACATAAGGAACAACCTAAATTCATAAAATCTTAGTTAGAAAATATACATCCATCAAATATTAAAGAAATTGTAAATGTTCAGGTAAAATTAATATTGACAATCTTCCTAATCCTTACAACAATACCGATGCCAACCCAGGCCCATCTCACATTTGAAAAAATCGAGTCAGACTTGGGATATACAGAAATCAAACTGGAGGATGCAGAATTAGTAAAAAATTATAATACAATTATACATATCATTAACCCCAAAGAAATTTCAGAAATATTAAACAAATTAGAAGATAATATAATTTTATCAGATATACAAAACAAACTCATTTTAACTCATGAAGTTAATGTCGCAAAAAATAAAATTAAAACTTTAATTCCACACAGACAAAAACGAGGTCTAGTAAATTTTGTTGGTACTGTTAAAAAATGGCTGTATGGTACAATGAATTCTGATCGACATGAAATTGAAGATCATCTAAAAATAATTGACCAAAATAATCATAATGCCATAAAAAATTTAAACAGCCAAATAACAATTAATAACAATATTAATACCAGTTTTATTAAACTTAAACAAATTATTGAAAACGACAGATCCTTAATTAATGAAAAACTTAACATAAATACTCAATATATAACAATATATAAATACCTACTTTACACAGATTTTGCACCAAAAATTAAAATTATACAAGATAACATTGAACACATTCAAGACAATATAGCATCAGCCAGACTAGGAATAATACATAATAATATACTAACAAATGAAGAAATTTTAGAATATGATATTGATTTTAATAAATTACAAAATATTAAATTACCTACATTAATTGATAGTAAAGAGAACATTGTTTTTGTAATTAAAATACCTAATGAAACAATCGGTGTACTAACAAACTCCAATAGTTTGTTAGTTCAATAGGTTATAGGTTAAATAATGAACTAATGTTTGATCAACAAAAAATTGTAAAATATGATAATAAAAATTTTAATTATGTAAATAAAAAAGATATAAGAGACTTAGTAAAATCGAAAAACTACATTTTCAAAGGAAACTGTTTAAAAATTTTTAATAATGTATCAGAAATAATTGTTTTAAAAATAGGATTAATTTTAGCAAAAAATCAGAGAAATGTAAATTTTAATAGCACTTGTGAAGAACGAAATTTCGAAATAAATGGAAATTATGTATATCTTTAATTTTAATAATTGTTCAATAAATATAAATGGAGCAGTTTTTAAAAGTAATTTAAGAGAATTCAAACAAAGCTTTACTATATCAAATTATTTAAAAATAAATCGTGAGATTAGTGAAAATATCAGTTTCAATGATTTAATTTTGGGACAAGTAAAAAATATTGAGGAAATAAAAGAAATAAAATATAATAAAAATAATTATTACACATATTTAAATCTCCTAATTTTTATAATTTTAATAGTATAATAAGCATAACTATATTTTTACTAATATTTGTTTAAAAGTTTAAAATATTTAAATTTGGGACTCGCGAGAGCCTTAATCTTAAGAAGTGAGGAGTTACGTCACAGTTGGTCCAAACCAAGATAGTACTTAATGAACCTCCAATCAAAGATAAAACTCAATTTCATATTTTTGGAATTTAACATTAAATATATAAAACAATAACAAGTACATAATGATTTCACATTTTTGACTTTTTTTTTTTCTTCTCATTCTTTTCATTTTCATATGAAAATGTAATGAGCTACGTATACTAAGTATAATTACGGTCATTCGCATTTGAACCAATATTAATTTTTATTTAAACGATACAATAACAAAAATTACTTAGTATCAAATAAAGAACTCAGCACAATGATGGAAATGAATTGCATTTGAACTAAATTTAAATGTGTATTTGCGTTCGAAATAATTTAATAGCAATATGAAACCAAACATATGGTGAAATCATTTTGTACAAAATTCAGTACGAACATTTGTTAGCTAATATATTAATTTTTTAATAAATAAATTAAGTAAATTTCTTTTGTAATTCGATACTGAATTGTTGTGAAAGATATTTAAAATTAATAAATTATAATTAGTGTTAAGATAAACAAATTGTTTTTGTAAAAGATATAAAAATTGAACAAAATGTAAAATTAGTCTTAAGACCACATTCAAAGAATAAAGTTGAGAAAATTAAATTTTAATTTAAATTTAAAACTTTCGGAGTTTTATTTTAACAACCCATAAACTCGGAATTCGCGCAGTCGAGTAGTTTTTGCTATCCAAAGATAGTGAATTTTGTGATACGAACTAATAAAATTTATCTAATAGTGAACATTATCTTTTTTTCAAAAAAAAAGTCTAAATAATTATAACAAAATAGCCGTTATAATACTTTTCCTATAATACCAATACAAACATTAATATGTTGAATGCATAAATATTAAATAAATATAGACAAAAGTAAATTTAAAATAAAATTAAATGAAAATTCAACTATAATATTCATACATATTCAAAGTCAATGCCAAAAATTAAACAAAACAAAACAATAATAGACTTAACTTTTACACCATCAGTGAAGAACCAGAAAAAATTAGTAAAATCAGCGAAATAAAAAATAATAGCGAAACAAATATGTCAAATTCAAGTACACCATTCGTAATTTCTGCGAACGATATTTTGAAGGATGAACAGCAGATCCATAAATTCCGTGGTGAGGGCATATTGTCATATTGTTAACATCATTTCTGAGGGAAGTTGACACAATCCTTCCTTTCATTATATGCCAACAAGCAAAATATATATTTTCCAGAGAATTATCATCCAGGGCCCAGGGTTGGATGACAGTCAAGAATTAGTCGAAATAGTCGATTCAATAATAATAGAAATTGTCAAAGATCAGAACCTATACGAACAAACTGAAGATCAGGTACATTTTCTTTCACTTCCTCCAAAATTAATTTAACAATAGTACTACTTTCCGTTGATGGAACCAAGCTTAAATGCTTAGTAGATACTGAGTCCTCCACTTCACTTCTTAACGAGACTCAGTTACCACAATACAAAACCATTAACAAAACCTCTTATTTTTAACACTCTAAATAATAAAATATCTGTGAAGAAGGAAATTAAAACTGACTTACCTTTAGAATTTAAAGAAATTTTAAAAATAAATAATAATGAAATCAAATTTATTAATAGTCGTCCACATAAATTAGAAGAAATTTATCAATTAAGAAAAACTAGTTTAAACGATTCAAAATATAAAATTCTTTTACAAATCTTTAAATAAAGAAGAAATTAATACTTTAAATCATTTGATAAAATCATATAGTGCTCTGTTCTATAAAGAAGGTGATTAATTAACTTCCACTTAAAACATCCAACACCAAATAATAACTAAAACCGATAGACCCATATTTTCAAAAATATACAGATATCCACGTACCCATGAGCAAGAAATATCCACACAAATCTCAGACATGCTTAAGCAAAATATAATAAAAGAAAGTTGTTCTCCTTATAACAGCGCTTTACGAATAGTGCCTAAAAAGGAAGCTAACTCTGGCAAGAAAAAAGGCGCCTTATCGTTGATTATAGGAAATTAAATGAACAAACGATTGACGATAAATTTCCTATACCTAATATTTAAAATATATAAGATAAGTTAGGAAATTCGCAATACTTTATTACACTAGATATGGCTAAAGGTTTCCACCAAATCTCAGTGAAAAAGAAAGACTGTCCAAAGACGGCATTTCCCCAACCTTATGGACATTATGAATATATAAGGATGCCGTTTGGATTAAAGAATGCTCCAGCAACTTTCCAGTGCCTTATGAATAATGTTCTCAAGAAATATATCAATAAAATATGTGTACCTATGTTATTTAGGTGATATCCTTACCTTTTCTATTTCATTAGAAGGACATACAAATAGTATAAAAAAAATATTTAACACTCTTAGACAACATTATTTAAAAATTTAAATAGATGAGTGTACATTTTTTGCTAAACAAACTGAGTACCTAAGACATATTTTAACACCAGAGGGAGTAAAACCCAATCCAAAAAAAGTGGACGACATTTTAAAATTAAAACTTCCTACTACACAAACGCAAATAAAATCATTTTTGGGAATTACGGGATATTATCGTTAATTTATTAGGGATTATGCCAAACTGGCAAAACCTTTGACAAATTACCCTAAAAAAAATAGCAAAATAAATGCAAAAGACTCAAATTATTTAAAAGCTTTCGGGAAATTAAAAAGAGTAATAATTGAAGATCCTATATTGAAATATAAAGATTTTAATAAAAAAATTTCAATTAATAACAGATACTAGGGCTTTCGCTATTGCAACATTACAAGAAGATTCTCACCCACTATGTTATGCTAGTAAACTCGAAATGACCATGAGAAAAATTACTACCATCGAAAAAGAATTGCTTGCCATTGTTTGGGCAACCAATTACTTTAGGCCGTATCTATATGATAACAAGTTTAAACTTTTAACAGACCATCAATCATTAAAATTGTTATATGCAAAATCTCAAGGAAAAGATATTGTTACATCCTCACAGGATTGCCCCTTGCCACAAGATCGTCCTTCAACAACGGATAACCGTTGTATACTATTTCATTAACATTTTTTTTCTCGTTCATTCTTTTTTATTAATCTTTTTGTTTTTAACCTTTTTTTTCGTTCTTTGTCTTATTCCAAAAGCATTTGAAATTTAATACCCGAATTGTTAAATCACAAGTAAAAAACAATTTTTTATGAAATTAAAGAAAGTGTCAATTTAACATTATTTTAAAATTTAATAAAGTACAATTAGCCTAAGTAAATAATTTTTTGTATGAAATTAAAGAAAGTGTCAATTTAACAATTTATGTAAAGGAAATTAATAAATTATAACTAGTATAAGTAAAAAAAATTTGTTACGAAATCAATAATTTTTTTTTATTCTTTTTAAAACTGCTTATTCTAAGAAAACCGTAATAAATTTTACATTTTATTATTATGCACTTATGTAACTTTAAAAAAATCCAATATTCTGGAAAAAATGTTAAATTAAAAAACGATGTAAAAATCAATTCACTTTGAATGATCATAAAAAGAGGATCAAAAATAAAGAAAAATCTAACAATTTAATTAAAAAAATAAAAATTGTGTTTCATTTATTGAAGATTTTTGCCCGTTCGAGTTTGAATTACATTTCTGGCACAGTCGGTAACGGTTCCAATTGAAGGAACCAGTGAAAAAAAACGCGAACGGATTATAGTAAACAATTTAAACTCTTAAAGAGTGCAAATCTTTAAGAAAAGATAACATACAAAATCTAAAATAAAAGTGTTATTATAAGCGTTAAGTGTAACAGTAACTACAAACAATTTTAAATTCAAAAAAAAAATTTTTAAAGTTAATACTTTAATTAAAACATTTTTATTTCTAATAAAATAAAATAAATAATTAAAAATAAAAGTAATAATAATAATTAAAATTATAAAAATAAATTTAAATAAAATTAAACAAAAAAAAAAAAGTTAAAATTCTTATTAAAAACAAAGACTTGTTAGTTCGAATAATTTCCAATATAATTAATAATTTTACATAATTTAAAACATTTAAACAAAAAAAAATAAATAAATAAGTTAATAAGTGCTAAAATAATTTTAACAACAATTTTTTTTTTCAAACAATAAAAAGAAAAACTGAAAAGATAAATAAAATTTTTAATAAAAACAAAAAGAAAAAACAGTGATAAAACAATGGCAGAACCAGTACCACAACCACCAGTGTTACGACCACAAAGACTTGGAATTCAACAGGAAGAGCTGAGTTTAACTATCGACCCGCTCAAATACATCGAGCGACTTCCAGAATTTAGTGGCAAAGGTAATGAATTGTATTCTTTTATAGATTCTGTAGAAAATATTATAAATTTAATTTTAAGATATGATGTTAATAGCCAGAATATTTTATTAAATAGAATTAAGAGTAAATTAACTAATAAAGCTAGGGAAGTAATAGAAATTAATAATAATTGTGTAAACAGGTCTGAAATAAAATCGGTTTTAATTAATAACTTTGGCGAAAAGCAAACAGCCAATCAAATTTTTGACGAACTAAGATTTGTTTCTTTTAATTCTAATAGTGTTGACCTTTATAATCAAATTAAAAATATCTCAAGACGACTTAATAATAAAATAAAAGACGAGGACAATTCACATGCTATAATAGCAGCCAATATCGAATCAGGCTTGCAAATTTTTAAAGATAAATTACCTGAACCAATGCGTTCGATTTTATTTAGCAGAAATCCTTCTTCTCTCGAAGCTGCTCTAGATATTTTGCATGAAGGGAATTATGCATATTACAATTCTATGATGGGTCACAATAAGAAAAATAAAATAAATCGTAGCTATACTAATTATAATAATACTAATCATACTAACTATAGAAACGTAAATTATAGTAGAAATTATAGCAATAATAATAATTCAAATAACAATAATAATAACTCTAGTAACAATACTAATAATAGAAATTTAAATTATAACAGAAATTATACCTCTAATAATTATAATAGAAATAGTAACGGTAATAATAATTATTCAAATAACAACAGTAATAATTCAACGTACAATAACAACAATAGAAATTTAAATAACAGTTATAATAACAATAATAATAATAATAATAATTTAACTAACAATAACAGTACTAATTTTAATCAAAGTAGTAGAACTAACCAAACTTTTAACATTAGAAATTTCCAGTCAAATAGATCACAAAATTTTCAGAGAAGAGAACAATCTAACATAAATTACCGTCGCACTCAAGATGAACCAATAGAAGTTGATCCGTCGAGAAATTCGCGAATCAATACATTAGAAAAACAAGAACCGCATGAAGAAAATTTTCTATTGGAAGCCTCGAGCAATCATCACATACCCTACCTTATGTAATAATACAATCACGAGGTAGACCTTTAAAGTTTATTGTCGATTCAGGTGCTACAATGAGCATCATAAATATCGGAATTTGTAATCCCATATATGCCAATAGAATAAGAGAAATTCCCATCAAAACTCTGACATATACAATTTATTGTAATAGTAAAATAACCATAGATCCATTTTTAGAATTTAATTTTGATAAAAAAATAGAATTTTCAGAACTGAACTTTCACGACAAATTTAACGGATTAATAGGGAATAACATTTTAATACCTTTACAAGGTATAATAAATTTTAAGAATAAAATTTTACAATTAAATACAGGAAATGAACTTCCATTATTCTTCAATGAAAACGAAGAAAAACAATATTCTATCCCTTTTCCTCTTAAAGAACTTGAGATATTTCAAAATGAAATTTTCCTTAACGGAAAAGAATTAAGAATTAATCATTTAGATGGAGTGACAAAACAAGAACTTCTGAAAATAATAAAGAGGTTTGATAAAGCTTTCTATCATGAAGGTGATGACTTAACGTTTACGCCCGCAATAAAACATCAGATTAATACAATTAACGATATTCCAATTTATACGAAACTCTATCGGTATCCAGAAATACATCGCCTAGAAGTTAAAGAGCAAATTAATGATATGCTAAAACAGGGAATAGTAAGACCCAGTGACTCGCCATATTCGTCACCCATATGGGTTGTTCCAAAAAACAGGATGTGTCAGGAAAACAAAAATGGCGCATTGTAATTGATTATAGAAAATTAAACAATGTGACCGTTGATGATAAATATCCTATTCCGAACATCGAAGACATACTGGACAAACTAGGTCGTGCTATGTATTTTACTACTCTCGATTTGGCCAAGGGTTTCCACCAAATCGAAATCGATAAGGACGATATACAAAAAACAGCATTTAATACCAAAAATGGTCACTTTGAGTTTGTCAGGATGCCATTCGGACTAAAGAATTCTCCTGCCACTTTCCAAAGATTAATGAGTTCCGTATTAAAAGAATTCATTGGAAAAACTTGCTATGTCTATTTGGATGACATCATTATTTTCAGTACAAGCAAAGAAGAACATTTCGATTCGTTATCCAAAATATTAACTAAACTAGAAGAAGCAAATTTAAAAATACAATTAGATAAAAGCGAATTCATGAGACCGGAAACTGAATTTTTAGGCCATATTATAACTACTAATGGCATAAAATCCACTCCCAATAAAATAGAAGCGATCAATAAATTTCCTATACCAAAAACAACAAAACAAATTAAATCCTTCTTAGGTCTTGTAGGTTACTACAGAAAATTTATTAGAGACTTTGCAAAAATTGCAAAACCCATGACCATCTACTTAAAAAACGATAAACGTATTAATATAAGTAATCCTGAATACATAGAAGCATTTAACAAATTAAAACTTTTAATAACAACTGACCCAATATTGAAATATCCTGATTTTTCAAAAAAATTTTGTCTTACCACAGATGCTAGTGGTTACGCTATCGGAGCAGTTCTTTCTCAAGACAACCATCCTGTCTGTTATGCTTCACGCACTCTCAATGAACATGAGATTAATTATTCGACTATTGAGAAAGAATTACTTGCGATAGTTTGGGCGACAAAATACTTCCGCCCTTATCTCTATGGTCGAAATTTCACAATTAGAACCGACCACAAACCTCTACAATGGCTCCACAATTTGAAAGATACAATTCAAAATTACAGAGGTGGAAGATAAAATTAGAAGAATTTAATTTTAATATTGAATATTTAACGGGTAAAGATAACAAAGTCGCTGATGCATTATCTCGAGCTGAAATTAACACCAATGAAATGGAAATTGATGAAATACGCTCAACAGATGCAACTATTCATTCAGCTGATGAAGATAACTCTAAGTATATTCCAATTTCGGAATCACCAATAAATTTCTATAAAATTTCAAATTAATAAATATTCACAAAAGAAAGCGGAAAATTTTTACACACCCAGACCCAAATGAAAAATTTTTCTTAGAGATCTTTAAAAATCACATTCCTAATAAAGGTATAGTAGGAGTTATGATTGAAGACATCAGAATTTATAGTGCTTTCCAAAATACATATTTGAAATACTTCTCAAAAAATAAGTTATTAAAATTAAATAAATGTTCGCTCTTACTTGATAATATTTTATATCGTCTGGAATTACAAGAACTCATTCTCGACCAACATGTAAAAACAAATCACAGAGGTATCAATTTTGTTTATCTAAATTTAAAAAACAAATATTATTTTCCTAAATTTAAAGAAGAAATTCAAAAAGTCTTAAATAACTGCCACATTTGTAATACAGCTAAATATGACAGACATCCTATAAAATTACCATTTAAAATTACTGAAACGCCGAACAAACCTTTAGAAATAATTCATATGGATATATGGTTCAAAAATAAAGGAAATCCTTATTCAACAATCATAGACAAATTTACGAAACATGCGCAAATTATTTCATTTAAATCTAGAAACTGGAATGATTTGAAAAATACCTTAATGCAGTACATTGCGTCATTTGGACGACAAAAGAAAATTATAACAGATAGAGAAAAAGGTTTTAACAGCTTAAATTTTAAAAATTTTTTAGAAAACTAAGGAATAGATATCCACTTCACAACTCCTAACAACCGTAGTAGCAACACAGATATAGAACGTTTTCATAGTACATTAAACGAACACTTACGAATTTTAGGAGTTGTTGAAAAAGAACAAGGATCACTCCTGGACGAAGATCCAATCATTAAAAGTTTAAAAAATTTATAATGAATCTATCCATTCTTCAACAGGCAAAAGGCCAATTGACTTCCTAAACGGACAAATTTCATCTGCATTATATCCTTCGATAAAGGATACTCTAATTAAAAATAAAGAGAAAACTATAGAATCTTCTAACCGTAAAAGAAATAACGCTCAAACTTCAAACTATTTAAAACTTAACAGAATTTATAAATCTCAGCGGTATCATAAAAAAGTTGAAATCGTAGAATCAAGAGAAAACCATTATAAAATTAATAACGAAACACTTCCTCTTTATAAAAATCAATTCAAAAGAAAGTTTAAATTCGAAAATTAGGATAAATTTTGAAAAAAAATTTTCTATTAAAATAATGCACTGTTTCAGAAAAAAATGTTGACACTTAAATTTTTATGACATAATAATTATCGTTCTAATTAAATTATTACTAACTAACCTACCTTAATATGCATGCTTTTACTAACATAAATAATGACCTTAATATCAAACTGATTAAAATTCCACAGCGTATAGTATAATAAAGTTTAATACAAAAAAAAAAAAAAAAAAACAAATAATAGTAAAAATAATAATAATACTCATATTATTTCAATCATTATGTTTGAAAAAAATTTTTAAACTAAATTTTTTTTTTGAAGGTTAAGTATTAAATTACAAAATTTTTTAATATAAAAATACCTGACCTATCTCACAAATAACTGACTAACCGCGATATAATTTCTAATATGAAAATTTTAAAATTCAAAAATAATAACAAAACATTCGTTATAAAATTCTATTAAAAAAAAAAAAAAAATTAAAATTTTTTAAAGTTAATTAATACACTACCCCCATTTCAGCAATAATTTTCATCATTCTTCTTTTGGAATTTCCTTATTTTACTATGGCTAAATCATTAATTGAAATAACCGGAATACAGTCCGGAAACGGTTACATTTTACTCCAGGATTCCGAAATAAAAATTATTCACAATTACAATCGAATTATGCATGTTATAAATTTAAGTCAATATGAAGAAACAATTAACAAAATAGAATTAAACATTAACAAATTGCATGCAAGTACTAATATTCCTACAAGCTTATTATTTAATCTTAAATATTTGAAAGAGGATTTTAATAGCATAATCCCACATCATGTAAGTAAAAGAGGGTTAATTAACTTAGCAGGTAACGCACTTCGTTTTATAACCGGAGTTATGGATAGCGAAGATCGAAAAGAAATTTAAACGCAACTAAAAACAAGTAAAGAAACAGTCAGTCGGTGTAACCGACTTAGAAATACCCTACACCTATTTGGTTCAAATTTAAGGACATATCCATAAGTCATTTTAACACCATAAAAGCTGTTATTAATGTGATCGTAAGACATAGCTAACCAAATTAACTTTATAATATTAGAAACATTTTCTAATTACACTATCTACTAAAAAATATTACAAATTCTTACCAGTTTATCTATTTTAAAATATTAAAAAACAAACAAACTTGAAATAAATGAAAATATATTTATTCCAATTCAATTACAAAATGAAAAAATTCTAATTATTAAATTTTGTGATAAAAAGATTTTTTATAAAGAATTTTTAAAAATTGCAATTATTTTAAATGGTTAGTTTATATACCTAATAGAAAAGCTTATAAACGCAAAATATGCAATAAATGTATTTCTAAAATACAATTACAAATTTAGACCTTTTCATATAATTCATTTAAATATTAAAATAAATTTTATATAAATGCAGCAAATACCTTTGAACATAGCTGAACCACTGCAATTAAGTCTAGATTTCGGAGACACATAGGACATAGGAAATATATTCTTTGGCTTCGAAATTATACTCGTTTGGCCTCAGATCGGTCAAAAACTTTTAGAATCCGAACTCATTGTCCGAACTCGACCACAACCAATTCCCATGGTACTTTCATTACTAGTAACCTAGAGTTTAAATTTCATCAAAATACCGGCATTATCTTTTGAGTTATGGTGTTTTTAAGATATATGTTTGTTAGTTCTTGAACTTGTCAAGGGTTCCAAAACCCAAAACCATGGTACAATTTCGCCCATTAGCAGTCCCGTCATACTTTCAATACTAGTTAACCCTTGTATACAATTGGAACGTTCTATCTTAATTTTAAGTTACTAGTTTTATTAATTTCGATGATAAGCTTTTACACATTGAGAAGTCTAAAAGAGGTCCTGAACCACCACTTCAATTGGTCCCAAATTAGGGGGGCACGGAAGAAATAGTAAAGAACACCCTGGACCAAATTTGAAGCTTCTACATTTGTTTCAAGTTTCTATTTTTATTAATTTCGAAAATATGCTTTAAGGTCCTCGGAACTGAGTGGCTGGTCCCCGACCCACTAGTCCAATGGGGCCCAAATTTCAAAGACACTTACGAAATAGGAAGGGACAGCCTGATACCAAATTTGGAGGTTATATCTTCATTGGTTTCGGAATTACGCTAGTTTGGTCTAAATTCGAACAAAAAGTTTTCAGTTCCGAACCCATTGTACAATCCTCACCGTACGTAATCACCGCCGTAGTTTCATTACCAATAACCTACAGCCAAATTTCGTGAAGATAGGGTCATTAGTTGTTGAGTAATCGTGATTTTTAATATATGTTCGTTATCCCTGACACGGACTAAAAGGTCCAGAATCCGAACCCATGGGCTGATTTCGCCCTTATTCAGCCCGCGCTGTACTTATAGTACTAGTTAACCCTTGTACACAATTTGAACGGTCTATCTTAATTTTCAGTAACTATTTTTAGTAATTTCGATTATAAGCTTTTAAAACTTGGGAGGTCTGAGAGGGGTACTGAACCACCTCTCCAATTGATCCCAAATTAGGGGAACACGCAAGAGATAGTAAAGAACACCCCTGTGGCAAATTGGAAGCTTCTACATTTTTTCAAGTTGTTATCTTTATTAATTTTAAAGATATGCTTTAAGGTCTTCGGAAATGTGTGGCTGGTCCCCGACCCAGTACGCCAATGGGACTCAAATTCCAAAGACACTTCGGAAATAGGAAGGGACACCCTGATACCAAATTTGGAGGTTCTATCTTCATTGGTTTCGGAATTATGCTCGTTTGGCCTAAATTCGATCAAAAAGTTCAAGGATCCGAACGCATGGTCCAATCCCGACCTTACGGAATCCCCGAAGTAGTTTCATTACTAGTAACCTACAGCACAAATTTGATGAAGATAGCGTCATTAGTTGTTGAGTTATCGTGATTTTTTATAAAAGTTCGTTAGCCCTTCGATCGATTAAAAGGTCCAGAATCCGAAACCATGGGCCGATTTCACCCATATGCAATCCCCGCCGTACTTTCAGTCCTAGTAACCTACAGTTAAAATTTCATCAAGATAGCTCCATTATTTTTTGAGTTATCGTGCCTACGGACGGACGGACGGACGGACATGGTTATATCGACTCATGCGGTCACGCTGATCACAAATATATATACTTTTCCATATCTAGCTTGCTTCCTTTAGGTGGTTACAAACACCATACCAAAGTTAATATACCCCTTTACCTATTCAATAGGTGTAGGGTATAATAATAGAGCAAAATAATGACAGAATTATTGACAATGTAAATAATCAGGTAATATTAAACGAGCAAATTTCAGAACAGGTAAGAAATATCACAAATCACGTTAACTCTGTACAAGACAATATAACTGATATAATTAATGCCTTTGGCAATCATGTAAATGAAATAGAAAGTAAATTAAAT
The DNA here is from genome assembly GCA_963082915.1 of Dolichopus griseipennis. Lineage (NCBI taxonomy): Eukaryota > Metazoa > Arthropoda > Insecta > Diptera > Dolichopodidae > Dolichopus > Dolichopus griseipennis. The sequence continues at coordinate 56,699 of CAUJBZ010000136.1, forward strand.
TATTTTATTATAAAGACAGAAATTAGTGAAAATGTAAAAATATTACTAAAAGAAATTTCAGATATAAACGAGGAAGATTATAGTTGCCCTTGTCAACTTTTAGATACCCGTGCATACCCACTATGGTGTATAAAATAACCGTAATTTACTTCCCTTATACATTTAACTCATTACTCCATAATTTAGACGTAAAAAAAAAAAAAAAAATTAACAAAAAAAAAAAAACAAATCACAAAACAAAAAACAAAATTTTCATTCATTGTCCCATAACTTTAGCTTAAAAAAAAAAAAACAAAAAAAAAAATAGCCCACCCTAAAATTCCGATGGTCCGAGTGATGTCCAACTTTGCCAACTAACTTGCCCTATTACTTTACCTGCCCAATTTTTATTTTAACCTTATAGCTTCATTAGATTCACAGTTATTGAATCGAAAACTTTGTATGGCAGCCCCCCAAAATGGGGCCGAAACATTTTGAAACATCATATAAGTGCTCGATTCATTATATAAATAACTGTGTGTAATTTTTATCGTCGTAGTATAATTAGTTTTGTAGAAATTCATATTGGTGCAAAGAAGTTGTATGGCAGCCCCTCGAAAATGGGGCCCTAACATTTTGAAACTTCATATAACTGCTCGATTCATTATATTACTAACCGTGTGTAATTTTCAGCCTCGTAGCATAATTAGTTTTGAAGAAATTCATATTGGTGCAAAGAAGTTGTATGGCAGCCCCCCGAAAATGGGGCCCTAACAATTTGAAACTTCATATAAGTGCTCGATTCATTATATAATTAACCGTGTGTAATTTTCAGCCTCGTAGTATAATTAGTTTTGAAGAAATTCATATTGGTGCAAAGAAGTTGTATGGCAGTCCCCTGAAAATGGGGCCCTAACATTTTGAAACTTCATATAAGTGCACGATTCATTATATAACTAACCGTGTGTAATTTTCATCTGCGTAATATAATTAGTTTTGAAGAAATTCATATTGGTGCAAAGAAGTTGTATGGCAGCCCCCCGAAAATGGGGCCCTAACATTTTGAAACTTCATATAAGTGCCGGAGTCATTATAAAACTAACCGTGTGTAATTTTCATCCCCGTAGTATAATTAGTTTTGAAGAAATTCATATTGGTGCAAAAAAGTTGTATGGCAGCTCCTCGAAGCCTTGGTCCGATTTTAACCAAAAACAATAGGGAACCTACAAATTGTCTAAAAATTACTTTGTGAAAGTTTCAGAACTCTAGCTCTTATAGTTTTTGAGTTATCGTGCTGACGGACGGACGGACGGACGGACGGACGGACACACATAGCTAGATCGATTCACTTTTCGATGCTGATTCGATACGTACCCTTGACACTATATCTAGCTCTTATATTTCGATGCGTTACAAACGGAGGAGTAATTTTAATATACCCGATGTTCATATATGTATGCACGGGTATAAAGAAGTCGTACTAAGAAGTAGTTTAGAAATTTTGTCAAAAGACCTTCTTACACAGGAGGAAATAAAAAACTATAACGTTACTATAGAGAAATTACCTCATATTAGAACTTGTGTACTTTATAAAGAAAATACTATAATACTTGTAATATCAATTCCTAATTTTATAAAAGAAACTTGCTATAAAGCTATAGTTGAAAAAATACCTAATTTTTATTACCAATTAGAAATAGATCTTAATATTAATAAAGTAATTACCTGTAAACAAAATATTTTTCTTGATGTAAATAAAAAGAACATACTTAAAACAGACTTAATTTTATATGAAGACCAATGTATTTCAAAATTATTAAATAATAAACGTGTGATATGTAATTTTCATAAAAATTTGGCAATAGAAATTAAATCTGTATCAAATAATATTGTAACAACAAAAAACTTAAATAAAACCTTGTTGATTAACAATTGTGGGCACCAAAGTGATCTCAAGAGGAAATAACATAATTAAATTTATAAATTGCAAAATTTCTATTGGAACTTTCCAACAGGAAAATTTCGAAGAAGAATACAGGCATAAAGTATTTCCATATGTGGAACGGGATATAAACATAAAAAAAAATCACTAATAGTTTTCATGTGGAAGATTTGTACTTCTCACATATCAATAATACAAAACATATTGAAAAAATCAAATTCAAAAACAACTGGAAATGGTATTCAAATATCGCAACGGACTCCACTATCTTTATAATCCGATCTATAATTTGCCTTTATTAATTTATGAAGTTTAAAAAAGGGCTTCCAAAGGTAAAAATACAACTAAATGATATTCGCCAGGAGTCGAATCTTAGGGAGGGAGGTGTTACATCCTCACAGGATTTCCCCTTGCCACAAGATCGTCCTTCAACAACGGATAACCGTTGTATACCATTCCATAACATTTTCTCGTTCATTCTTTTTTATTAATCTTTTTGTTTTTAACCTTTTTTTTCGTTCTTTGTCTTATTCCAAAAGCACTTGAAATTTAATACCCGAATTGTTAAATCACAAGTACAAAACAATTTTTTATGAAATTACTAAGTAGAAAGTGTCAATTTAACACTATTTTAAAATATAATAAAGTACAATTAGCCTAAGTAAATAATTTTTTTTATGAAATTAAAGAAAATGTCAATTTAACACTATTTTAAAATTTAATAAAGTACAATTAGCCTAAGTAAATAATTTTTTGTATGAAATTAAAGAAAGTGTCAATTTAACAATTTATGTAAAGGAAATTAATAAATTATAATTAGTATAAGTAAAACTAATTTGTTACGAAATCAATATTTTTTTTTTATTCTTTTTAAAACTGCTTATTCTAAGAAAACCGTAATAAATTTTACATTTTATTATTATGCACTTATGTAATTTTAAAAAAATCCAATATTCTGGAAAAAAATGTTTAATTAAAAAACGATGTAAAAATCAGTTCACTTTGAATGATCATAAAAAGAGGATCAAAAATAAAGAAAAATCTAACAATTTAATTAAAAAAATAAAAATTGTGTTTCATTTATTGAAGATTTTTGCCCGTTTGAGTTTGAACTACATTTCTATATTAATCCGAGATTAATTAGATGGCTATTAAAATTAGTAGAGTATAACATAGATATTGAGTATATAAATGGTTAATGACAAAAAAGTTGCAGATTTGCTTAGTCGAATAGGCACAGGCAAACATGAAATAAATGTACTAGAAAATAGGGAAGAAAATCTTTACAATTCTGACAACCAATCCAACCTCAACGAATTATTCGCGAAAATAACATAGGTTTATCAGACTTGCGAAGTGTATCCGAAGATACAAATCATAACGATGATATTCAAACCGAATTTAGTACCAACAGAAATATCTCAATGGAAAACGACATAAATACCTCTGACTTTCACAGTGTATTTGAAAATTCATATCATGACAATAACGAAAACCCTTCTAACCAAACCATTCATTCTCAAGAAGAAGAAGCAAACGACCAATTTCCAATTTTACGTACAGTAATAAATAGAACCCAAATTATTCTTACTGACAACAAAGAGATTTTGAAAAAAATTCCAGTAATAAAAGGATATTTATAAATTCAGACAGTATAAAAGAAAATCTTAGTGATATATGTAGAAGACATATGAGTAAAGGTAGTATAGGCATTTTCTCTGAACTGAATGACCAAAAATATAAAATTAGTTAGAAGTAGTTATTTCGCGATAGATATGACTACAGAAGTGGAAACATTTAAACAGATACATAAATATCACAAAAACGAAATAGGACATACCGGCATAAATGAAAATTAAAATGGTCTGAAAAAAGCAATATATATTCCAAATTTAAAAAACTATCAAATACATCAATAATTGTGACATATGTAGTTGAGAAAAATATGACAGGAAACCAATAAAAAAGAAATTCCAATTGACAGAAACACCAAAAAACAAACCTTTTGACGTTCATAGACTGTTTTTCTAAACATGCTACCGCTTTCCACCTAAACAGAGGGCATTTAAAGAAACTGATCACCGATAATGAATTTAAGAGTATTAATATTAAAAATTAGCTTAAAGACGAACAAATTGAACTTCATTTAGTAAAATCTAACAATCACACTGGAAATTCTGAAATAGAACGCTTTCACAATACTATAAGCGAAAAAATTTGAGTTTTAAGTATTGTTAATAAAGAACTTAATGTTATTGAAAAAATGTATAAGGCAATTGACTGGTATAACAACAGTTATCACTCAGTGACAAAAGAAAAACCTGTTAATATTCAAGATGGTAATTGTAATAAAAATAAAATTTATGATTTATTGCTGACAGAAAAATCTAGATATATAATTAAATTTAATTTAAAAAGAGAAAATTACACCGAAAACAGAAATGAAGGTTACATAAAAAACTATAAGAGTGTTACACATAAGGAACAACCTAAATTCATAAAATCTTAGTTAGAAAATATACATCCATCAAATATTAAAAGAAATTGTAAATGTTCAGGTAAAATTAATATTGACAATCTTCCTAATCCTTACAACAATACCGATGCCAACCCAGGCCCATCTCACATTTGAAAAAATCGAGTCAGACTTTGGATATACAGAAATCAAACTGGAGGATGCAGAATTAGTAAAAAATTATAATACAATTATACATATCATTAACCCCAAAGAAATTTCAGAAATATTAAACAAATTAGAAGATAATATAATTTTATCAGATATATAAAACAAACTCATTTTAACTCATGAAGTTAATGTCGCAAAAAATAAAATTAAAACTTTAATTCCACACAGACACAAACGAGGTCTAGTAAATTTTGTTGGTACTGTTAAAAAATGGCTGTATGGTACAATGAATTCTGATCGACATGAAATTGAAGATCATCTAAAAATAATTGACCAAAATAATCATAATGCCATAACAAATTTAAACAGCCAAATAACAATTAATAACAATATTAATACCAGTTTTATTAAACTTAAACAAATTATTGAAAACGACAGATCCTTAATTAATGAAAAACTTAACATAAATACTCAATATATAACAATATATAAATACCTACTTTACACAGATTTTGCACCAAAAATTAAAATTATACAAGATAACATTGAACACATTCAAGACAATATAGCATCAGCCAGACTAGGAATAATACATAGTAATATACTAACAAATGAAGAAATTTTAGAATATGATATTGATTTTAATAAATTACAAAATATTAAATTACCTACATTAATTGATAGTAAAGAGAACATTGTTTTTGTAATTAAAATACCTAATGAAACAATCGGTGTACTAACAAACTCCAATAGTTTGTTAATTCAATAGATTATAGGTTAAATAATGAACTAATGTTTGATCAACATAAAATTGTAAAATATGATAATAAAAATTTTAATTATGTAAATAAAAAAGATATAAGAGACTTAGTAAAATCGAAAAACTGCATTTTCAAAGGAAACTGTTTAAAAATTTTTAACAATGTATCAGAAATAATTGTTTTAAAAATAGGATTAATTTTAGCAAAAAATCAGAGAAATGTAAATTTTAATAGCACTTGTGAAGAACGAAATTTCGAAATAAATGGAAATTATATCTTTAATTTTAATAATTGTTCAATAAATATAAATGGAGCAGTATTTAAAAGTAATTTAAGAGAATTCAAACAAAGCTTTACTATATCAAATTATTTAAAAATAAATCGTGAGATTAGTGAAAATATCAGTTTCAATGATTTAGTTTTGGAACAAGTAAAAAATATTGAGGAAATAAAAGAAATAAAATATCATAAAAATAATTAATACACATATTTAAATCTCCTAATTTTTATAATTTTAATAGTAATAAGCATAACTATATTTTTACTAATATTTGTTTAAAAGTTTAAAATATTTAAATTTGGGACTCGCGGGAGCCTTAATCTTAAGAAGGGAGGAGTTACGTCACAGTTGGTAACCCCCAACCAAGTACATAATGAACCTCCAATCAAAGATAAAACTCAATTTCATATTTTTGGAATTTAAAATTAAATATATAAAACAATAACAAATACATAATGATTTCACATTTTTGACTTTTTGTTTTTTTTCTCATTCTTTTCATTTTCATACAAAAATGTAATGAGCTACGTATACTAAGTATAATTACGGAACCTATACGAACAAACTGAAGATCAGGTACATTTTCTTTCACTTCCTCCAAAATTAATTTAACGATAGTACTACTTTCCGTTGATGGAACCAAGCTTAAATGCTTAGTAGATACTGGGTCCTCCACTTCACATCTTAACGAGACTCAGTTACCACAATACAAAACCATTAACAAAACCTCTTATTTTTAACACTCTAAATAATAAAATATTTGTGAAGAAGGAAATTAAAACTGACTTACCTTTAGAATTTAAAGAAATTTTAAAAATAAATAATAATGAAATCAAATTTATTAATAGTTGTCCACATAAATTAGAAGAAATTTATCAATTAGGAAAAACTAGTTTAAACGATTCAAAATATAAAATTCTTTCACAAATCTTAAGTAATACTTTAAATCATTTGATAAAATCATATAGTGCTCTGTTCTATAAAGAAGGTGATTAATTAACTTCCACTTAAAACATCCAACACCAAATAATAACTAAAACCGATAGACCCATATTTTCAAAAATATACAGATATCCACGTACCCATGAGCAAGAAATATCCACACAAATCTCAGACATGCTTAAGCAAAATATAATAAAAGAAAGTTGTTCTCCTTATAACAGCGCTTTATGAATAGTGCCTAAAAAGGAAGCTAACTCTGGCAAGAAAAAAGGCGCCTTATCGTTGATTATAGGAAGTTAAATGAACAAACGATTGACGATAAATTTCCTATACCTAATATTTAAAATATATAAGATAAGTTAGGAAATTCGCAATACTTTATTACACTAAATTTGGCTAAAGGTTTCCACCAAATCTCAGTGAAAAAGAAAGACTGTCCAAAGACGGCATTTCCCCAACCTTATGGACATTATGAATATATAAGGATGCCATTTGGATTATAGAATGCTCCAGCAACTTTCCAGCGCCTTATGAATAATGTTCTCAAGAAATATATCAATAAAATATGTGTATGTTATTTAGATGATATCCTTACCTTTTCTATTTCATTAGAAGGACATACAAATAGTATAAAAAAAATATTTAACACTCTTAGACAACATTATTTAAAAATTTAAATAGATGAGTGTACATTTTTTGCTAAACAAACTGAGTACCTAAGACATATTTTAACACCAGAGGGAGTAAACCCCAATCCAAAAAAAGTGGACGACATTTTAAAATTAAAACTTCCTACTACACAAACGCAAATAAAATCATTTTTGGGAATTACGGGATATTATCGTTAATTTATTAGGGATTATGCCAAACTGGCAAAACCTTTGACAAATTACCCTAAAAAAAATAGCAAAATAAATACAAAAGACTCAAATTATTTAAAAGCTTTCGGGAAATTAAAAAGAGTAATAATTGAAGATCCTATATTGAAATATCCAGATTGTAATAAAAAAATTTCAATTAATAACAGATACTAGGGCTTTCGCTATTGCAACATTACAAGAAGATTCTCACCCACTATGTTATGCTAGTAGAACTCTAAATGACCATGAGAAAAATTACTACCATCGAAAAAGAATTGCTTGCCATTGTTTGGGCAACCAATTACTTTAGGCCGTATCTATATGATAACAAGTTTAAACTTTTAACAGACCATCAATCATTAAAATTGTTATATGCAAAATCTCAAGGAAAAGATATTGTTACATCCTCACAGGATTGCCCCTTGCCACAAGATGGTCCTTCAACAACGGATAACCGTTGTATACCATTTCATTAACATTTTTTTTCTCGTTCATTCTTTTTTATTAATCTTTTTGTTTTTAAGCTTTTTTTTCGTTCTTTGTCTTATTCTAAAAGCACTTGAAATTTAATACCCGAATTGTTAAATCACAAGTACAAAACAATTTTTTATGAAATTAAAGAAAGTGTCAATTTAACATTATTTTAAAATTTAATAAAGTACAATTAGCCTAAGTAAATAATTTTTTGTATGAAATTAAAGAAAGTGTCAATTTAACACTATTTTAAAATTTAATAAAGTACAATTAGCCTAAGTAAATAATTATTCCCTATTGTTTTTGGTTAAAATCGGAGAAAGGCTTCGGGTAGCTGCCATACAAATTTTTCGATATTTTATGAGTATTTTCTAAATTATTAACGAAATAGAAACCAAATATAAAAACAAACAAATTGTTGTTTAATTATTAATCGATTCATGGTGTAGTGGTTAGGACATGTTACTTGTAGCAAAAATGTCTCGGTTCGAATTCAGGCTAAGGAAAATTTTTTTTTTTTTTTAAATTCATTTTTTTTTATCTATTTTTTTTTTAATAAAATATATGTATTTATTTTATGTTTGAAAAAATTTTATTTTATAGAAAATTTGACATAAGACTCTCATTTATATTAAATATTATTAATTTTTTTTAATATTTCTATAAAAAAATTCAAAACTGTTATTTAAAACAAACAATTGATACCATAGAAACTACGATTATTTAAAACTGTTATTTAAAACAAACAATTGATACCTTAGCAACTACAATTATTAAAAAAAAAATAATAAGATAAATAAAAACTCGTTTTGTAGACAAATTATTAATTGTTCTATGGTATAGTGCAGTGCTGCCCAACCAGGCGATCGCGATCCACCAGTCGATCGCGACACAAGTTTGGGTCGATCTTCTACTACAAACTGAAAATGTTAATAAAAAAAAAAATGTAAAAACAAAAATTAAACACAAATTGTTTGCTTTCTTGTTTTTTTTGCTGTTAAAGTAAGAGGTCTATTTTACTTCGATACCTTATTTTAAATTTTATTTTACTTGCCTATTTTAAGTAGGCTTTGAAAATTCTCGCGGTTTATATGAATTTACCTCATGTCAAAATTCGTTTAAATAGTTTAGTTTCGATTAAGAATTCACTGGAGGAACTGTTATTATTTTGGTAATTTAAAATTGGAATTATTTATTTTAGTGTTTCTGTACATAGATTTATTTAACTTTCTAATCATGAGCCCTCATCACCCCATCCAGCCCTAATCATGAGCGTTGCAAAGAAAACTAAAATCTACCATTATCACGATGAATGGGAACATGATTATTTTTTCGTTATGTCTAATAAATGTTGCTGTTTAATATGTTCCTCATCTGTCGCACTTCCAAAAAAGGGAAATGTGGAAAGACATTTTCAAACAATGTATGCAAAATATGATTCAGAATATCCAAAAAATACTGAAATACGCAAGGCAAAAATCCAAGCTTTGAAAAAGCAAACTTATATGCAGCAGAATATGTTTGTGAAAGTTATGAAGCAACCAGTTACAGTAACCATAGCATCTTTGAGAGTGTGTCATTTATTAGCAAAAAAGAAAAAGGCATTCAGCGATGGCGATTTAATTAAGGAATCGTTTTTGACAGCGGCAGAAGCTCTATTTTCTGATTTCAAAAATAAAGCAGAGATTATTCATTCAATTAAGGATTTACAGCTTTCGAGAATGACTGTAACAAGAAGAATAGAAGATTTAAGTGCTGATGTTACTGATCAGCTTCAACAAGACATATCTAAATGCGTTGCATTTTCATTACAATTTGATGAGTCAACAGATGCAATTGACACTGCACAATTAATGATATTTATACGATTGGTATTTGAAGACTGCACAACAAAAGAAGAACTCCTTAAGATAATACCACTACGTGGAAGGACAAGAGGGCAGGATATGTTTGATGCTTTTGACAATTTTGTCAAAGAAACTGCTTTTCCTGTTTCAAAATTAGTTTCCATTACAACTGATGGTGCTCCCTCAATGGCCGGTCGAAATAATGGTTTTGTCGCATTGTGTCGAAATAATGATAAATATCCAAATTTTATGGCATATCACTGCATTATTCATCAGCAGGTTCTATATTCCAAGAGACTCAACACCCACGATGTTATGGATATTGCTTTTAAAATAGTAAACTCTATCCGTGGCAGTGCTCTCCAGAGGCATTTGTTTAGATTACAAAGTGAAGACCCAAAGAAAGAACTTCTTTTACATACAAATGTTCGGTGGCTTACTAGAAGTAAATTTTTAATGAGATTTGTTGGACGAAATTAGAAAGTTTCTAGCTGAAAAAAAAGAATCCTACCCAAAATTAACCAACAAAGTGTGGTTGATTAATTTATGTTTTTTGGCAGATTTTTCTGCAAAACTTAGTGACTTAAATCTTGAACTACAAGGTAAAAATAGAAATTTAGCAGATATGATAAGCTCAATAAGAGCTTTTGAACAGCTTTCAGTTATATTAAAATCAAATTTGAAAGATCGCCAATATCGACATTTTCCAACCATAAAAAAATTTATAGAAGTAAACAAAGATATGAGTAATTACGATCCAAAAAATTTTATTAATGAAATTGAAAGTGTTGAACAGGAAATTAAAACAAGATTTGAAGATTTTAAAAAGATTGAAACCATAGTTTGCTTTTTGCTTAATGTTTTCCAGAAAAATTTTAAAATACAAGATGTCTCGAATCAAATCGCTCTCATGTTTGATGCCAATCAGACGGACATTGAGATGGGAATAATTAAAATCCAACATGATTTATTTTTACAATCACAAACAAATATTTGGAAGTATACAAAAGATAAATACCCAATTTTGACAGAGACAGCGCTTAAAATTATGTCTTGCTTCGGTTCAACATATTTGGCAGAATCCGCTTTTTCAGACATGAATCTCATTAAATCGGAAATCAGAAATTCTTTAACTGATATCCACCTTGATCAATGTTTAAGATTATCTTTGTCGTCATATAATACCGATTTTGAAAAAATTGCTGAATGAAACCAATGCCAAAGATCACATTAATATGGGTTTGTTTCCTCACATTTTTTTTGAAAATAATAATTAATTATTTAATTAATTTTTTTACTTGCTTTTTTTTGTTATTTTTTTACAATTTTCAAATGAAGTTATATATATATATTTTTTTTGAATTAATAATTATTTTTATTTTATAGCAATTTTATTAATTTTGTATTAATTTTTTCTTATTTTTGAATAAAATTAAATAAACTTAAGTTATACCAATTAAAAATCTAATTTTTTTGTATATGGGTCGATCTCGATGTAGTTCCATTAAAAAATGTCGAGCTTTAGTACAAAAAGGTTGGGCAGGCCTGGTATAGTGGATAGGACATGGGACTAGTAGTCAAAACGTTTCGGTTCGATTCCTGGCTGGGGCAAAATTTTTTTTTTTTTTTTAATTCATCTTAAAATTCTCATTTATAAATTATTTATTTTTTTTAAAACATTTTTAAAAAAATTCAAAACAGTTATTCAAAACAAACAATTGATACCATCGCAACTATAATAATTTAAAAAAAAAATTGAGATGAAAATAAAGTCGATGGCTTAGGATTTAGATGTCGACATTTTAATTGAAAAGTGTGGGTTCGAATCTCGTTGAGAGCATATTTTTTTTTTAAATTCATCTTTTATTTTAATTCATTTTTTTTTTATTAATTTTTTTTGTAATTAAATATAAAAAAACAAATATTTTGAATTTTCTGTCAAACAGTTCAATTGCAATATAAGAATTTCTCATTTATTTAATACACGCACGGGTATCTAAAAGTTGACAAGGGCAACTATAATCTTCCTCGTTTTTTGTATGAAATTAAAGAAAGTGTCAATTTAACAATTTATGTAAAGGAAATTAATAAATTATAATTAGTATAAGTAAAACTAATTTGTTACGAAATCAATAATTTTTTTTTATTCTTTTTAAAACTGCTTATTCTAAGAAACCCGTAATAAATTTTACATTTTATTATTATGCACTTATGTAACTTTAAAAAAATCCAATATTCTGGAAAAAATGTTTAATTAAAAAACGATGTAAAAATCAGTTCACTTTGAATGATAATAAAAAGAGGATCAAAAATAAAGAAAAATCTAACAATTTAATTAAAAAAATAAAAATTGTGTTTCATTTATTGAAGATTTTTGCCCGTTCGAGTTTGAACTACATTTCTATATTAATCCGAGATTAATTAGATGGCTATTAAAATTAGTAGAGTATAACATAGATATTGAGTATATAAATGGTTAATGACAAAAAAGTTGCAGATTTGCTTAGTCGAATAGGCACAGGCAAACATGAAATAAATGTACTAGAAAATAGGGAAGAAAATCTTTACAATTCTGACAACCAATCCAACCTCAACGAATTATTCGCGAAAATAACATAGGTTTATCAGACTTGCGAAGTGTATCCGAAGATACAAATCATAACGATGATATTTAAACCGAATTTAGTACCAACAGAAATATCTCAATAAAAAACAACATAAATACCTCTGACTTTCACAGTGTATTTGAAAATTCATATCATGACAATAACGAAAACCCTTCTAACCAAACCATTCCTTCTCAAGAAGAAGAAGCAAACGACCAATTTCCAATTTTACGTACAGTAATAAATAGAACCCAAATTATTCTTACTGACAACAAAGAGATTTTGAAAAAAATTCCAGTAATAAAAGGATATTTATAAATTCAGACAGTATAAAAGAAAATCTTAGTGATATATGTAGAAGACATATGAGTAAAGGTAGTATAGGCATTTTCTCTGAACTGAAAGACCAAAAATATAAAATTAGTTAGAAGTAGTTATTTCGCGATAGATATGACTACAGAAGTGGAAACATTTAAACAGATACATAAATATCACAAAAACGAAATAGGACATACCGGCATAAATGAAAATTAAAATGGTCTGAAAAAAGCAATATATATTCCAAATTTAAAAAACTATCAAATACATTAATAATTAACATATGTAGTTGAGAAAAATATGACAGGAAACCAATAAAAAAGAAATTCCAATTGACAGAAACACCAAAAAACAAACCTTTTGACGTTCATAGACTGTTTTTCAAAACGTGCTAATGCTTTCCACCTAAACAGAGGGCATTTAAAGAAACTGATCACTGATAATGAATTTAAGAGTATTAATATTAAAAATTAGCTTAAAGACGAACAAATTGAACTTCATTTAGTAAAATCTAACAATCACACTGGAAATTCTGAAATAGAACGCTTTCACAATACTATAAGCGAAAAAATTTGAGTTTTAAGTATTGTTAATAAAGAACTTAATGTTATTGAAAAAATGTATAAGGCAATTGACTGGTATAACAACAGTTATCACTCAGTGACAAAAGAAAAACCTGTTAATATTCAAGATGGTAATTGTAATAAAAATAAAATTTATGATTTATTGCTGACAGAAAAATCTAGATATATAATTAAATTTAATTTAAAAAGAGAAAATTACACCGAAAACAGAAATGAAGGTTACATAAAAAACTATAAGAGTGTTACACATAAGGAACAACCTAAATTCATAAAATCTTAGTTAGAAAATATACATCCATCAAATATTAAAAGAAATTGTAAATGTTCAGGTAAAATTAATATTGACAATCTTCCTAATCCTTACAACAATACCGATGCCAACCCAGGCCCATCTCACATTTGAAAAAATCGAGTCAGACTTGGGATATACAGAAATCAAACTGGAGGATGCAGAATTAGTAAAAAATTATAATACAATTATACATATCATTAACCCCAAAGAAATTTCAGAAATATTAAACAAATTAGAAGATAATATAATTTTATCAGATATACAAAACAAACTCATTTTAACTCATGAAGTTAATGTCGCAAAAAATAAAATTAAAACTTTAATTCCACACAGACACAAACGAGGTCTAGTAAATTTTGTTGGTACTGTTAAAAAATGGCTGTATGGTACAATGAATTCTGATCGACTTGAAATTGAAGATCATCTAAAAATAATTGACCAAAATAATCATAATGCCATAACAAATTTAAACAGCCAAATAACAATTAATAACAATATTAATACCAGTTTTATTAAACTTAAACAAATTATTGAAAACGACAGATCCTTAATTAATGAAAAACTTAACATAAATACTCAATATATAACAATATATAAATACCTACTTTACACAGATTTTGCACCAAAAATTAAAATTATACAAGATAACATTGAACACATTCAAGACAATATAGCATCAGCCAGACTAGGAATAATACATAGTAATATACTAACAAATGAAGAAATTTTAGAATATGATATTGATTTTAATAAATTACAAAATATTAAATTACCTACATTAATTGATAGTAAAGAGAACATTGTTTTTGTAATTAAAATACCTAATGAAACAATCGGTGTACTAACAAACTCCAATAGTTTGTTAATTCAATAGGTTATAGGTTAAATAATGAACTAATGTTTGATCAACAAAAAATTGTAAAATATGATAATAAAAGTTTTAATTATGTAAATAAAAAAGATATAAGAGACTTAGTAAAATCGAAAAACTGCATTTTCAAAGGAAACTGTTTAAAAATTTTTAATAATGTATCAGAAATAATTGTTTTAAAAATAGGATTAATTTTAGCAAAAAATCAGAGAAATGTAAATTTTAATTGCACTTGTGAAGAACGAAATTTCGATATAAATGGAAATTATATCTTTAATTTTAATAATTGTTCAATAAATATAAATGGAGCAGTTTTTAAAAGTAATTTAAGAGAATTCAAACAAAGCTTTACTATATCAAATTATTTAAAAATAAATCGTGAGATTAGTGAAAATATCAGTTTCAATGATTTAGTTTTGGAACAAGTAAAAAATATTGAGGAAATAAAAGAAATAAAATATCATAAAAATAATTATTACACATATTTAAATCTCCTAATTTTTATAATTTTAATAGTAATAAGCATAACTATATTTTTACTAATATTTGTTTAAAAGTTTAAAATATTTAAATTTGGGACTCGCGGGAGCCTTAATCTTAAGGAGGGAGGAGTTACGCCACAGTTGGTAACCCCAAACAAGATAGTACTTAATGAACCTCTTATAAAAGAAAAAACTCAATTTCATATTTATGGAATTTAAAATTAAAACAATAACAAATACATAATTTTTTTTTTTTTAATATTTTATTCAATTTTTATTTAATTTCAGATAATTTAAAATAATATATAAAATTATGTATAAGAAATTAAGTAATTCTTAAACTACAGCTTATAACTAACATTTAATAACTTAAAATTTTTTACAATTTTTCTAATTTCCCGTTTTTTTTTTTTAATTTTTTGTTTTTTTTAATTTTCAAATTTTAAAGATTAATTTCTAAGATTTTTTACAAATTTTCTAAGTTTAGTTTTAAATATTTTTAAATTTTGACAATTTTTAATTTCTACCGGTAGCGAGTTGAAAAGTTTTATTGCGCTGCATTTTAGAATTTTTAGCTTCAACGTTTTTTTGGCTTTAGGAATTTCGATATTTTTCCTGTTTCTGGTTAGATAATTATGAATATTCTCCCTATTTTGAAGTTTTACTTTTGACTTAATATTATTGTTCAGGATATTATACATGTATTTACATTTTTCAAATTAAATTAGTTGGTTAATATCCAGTGTATCAATTATTTTATATAAATTATTGGTTCTAGTTCTTATATTCAAATTAAATAAAATTTTGAGGGCTCTATTCATTACCGCACTCATTAGATTTTTATGAAAATATGAACAATGACTCCAACTGCATATATTATACCTAATTCTTGATAATATATGGCCATTATATATAAGTTTACCAGCATAATTCGGAATACTCCCCATTCTTCTGACAGCCATTGTTATAGGAATAATTTTTTTTTTAATGCTTTTTATATGTTTATCACATCTTAAGTTTTCATCAATTATCATTTTCAAGTACTTAACATTATCAACTTGTTCTATTATATTATCCTTTATCTTAAGCGTAATCTTATCATTTGTTTTCTTTTGCATTTTGAATATCATATAATTAGTTTTTTTCGCATTTATACATAATTCATTTTGGTCCAACCAACTGCAAGTCATCATTTAGTATATTTTGAAGCTCTTCTAATGTTTTCGTTTTTGCTATAAAGTTAGTGTCATCTGCATAAATGTTGTACTTTGACTTAATATTGTTTTTAGGTAAGTCCATTATATACAGCAGGTATAATAACGGCCCCAGTAATGAACCTTGTGGTACGCCTGTTTTTATTACTAGTTCATCACTTAGTACTTCATTAACTTTAGCACATTGAGTTCTATTTGTCAAATAACTTTTTAGTAAAAGATTACTGTTACCTCGAATTCCTAAGTTATCTAGCAATCTGATAAGTCTGAAATGACTTACCATATCAAATGCTTTTGTTAAGTCAATAAAACTGCGCCAACATAGTATCCGTCATCCAACGCATCGTAAATATGTTCCAAGGTTGCTGCGATAGCTGATTCTGTACCACTTTTTTCTAAGAAACCATTCTGATTAGCATCAAAGCCTATTGTTTTAGTAATGAAACTTCTTATTCTTGAATTAATAACTTTTTTATATATTTTCGAAATTGAGTTTAGAATTGAAATTGGTCTATAGTTACCACAGTCTTCTTTTGACCCACTTTTGTGAATAGGAACTAAATATGCTTTTTTTAACGAATCAGGAAATATACCATTAGTGAAACTTTCATTTATCAGTTTCACTAAAGATGGGGTTATAATATTGACCAACTCTTGTAGATCTCTCACTGTAATTTTATCCAATCCTGGAGTTGCATTTTTATTTAAATTCATAATAATTTGATGGATTTTTGGTTCTATAACTGGAATAAGAAACAACGAGTTGCTATTAAATAGATTTTGTGAGCAGCTAGTAACATCGTTGGTATTTAGAATGTTTTTTTTAATACGTTCTCCTATTTCAGTAAAAAAAATATTGAGAGTATTGGCAGTTTCAACATCATTTTTAGTTTTTTCACCATTGCTTTTAATAACATGACTGACATTTTCCAGTTTATCTTCATTGGTATTTTTTATAGAATTATTCAATATTTTCCATAATTTCCTAGAACCGCTCCCGGCTTTTTCAATATTTCTATTAATATATTTTTTTTTTCTTCTTTTATTAATTGTTTTACCTTTTTCTTCATTTTTATATATTTTGCCTTTTTTTCACTATTGGTCGGATCATTTTTATGTCGATTATATAATGCTTTTCTTATTTTCAGCTTGTCATGAATAAAAGGTGTTATCCAGCTATTATTTCTCGTTCTCATCGGTATTGTCTTAGTACATAATCTTTTTGCTTCTTGTATAATTTTTACTAAGGTTTCGATTTCTGGTATATTATTATTTTCAATTTTGTATTTTATTATGGAACGCATTTGATTATAATCGATTTTGTTTATGTTGTACTTTTTCATTGGTAACTTCTCAATGTTAATTGCTTTAATAGTTACTATTGCCAATTGATGGTCCGATAGGCAGTTATTTTCTATTAAATAATTAACATCATAATTGCCATTTATGTTTGTTATTATGTGATCAATTAAGGTGCTAGAATTAGTTGTATTTCTTGTACTTTCCCTTTTATTAACTATGCTATATCCAGAAGTTGCTATAATATCCTTATACTTAATAATTACATTGGAGTTCTCAAATAGATTTAGATTGGTATCTGCAAAAAATATATGATTTGCCTTTTCTACCAGTTTAGGTTGAAGAAACTCCATAAATAGGTTGCTGTTTTCCACTGGAGCTTTATAAAATGTACCGATTTTTAATTTTGGTTTTGAGTTAAGGATTTCAATTACAGTAAAGTTATATTTTTCATATTTACATATTTCATTGAAACTGATATTATTTTTAATAAAAATGGCAGTCCCACCTCCTCTTTTTTTATTTCTACAGTTGTAAACTGCTTGATAATTGGGGATGTTGTAGGTATCTTTTTCATAATCATAAATCCAAACCTCTGTAATTATTACTATGTCTATTTCTTTATATTCATTAATTAATGTTTCCAGTTCCAGTATTTTATTTCTAATGCTACATATATTTAAATACAATATCTTTAGATCACCAATTTGCATTATATTTTCTTGTTCTGCCATTATTATCTGCCGATCAGGTAATTTTGCCAAGATTCTCTTGTCTTTTGAAGATTTTCCCTATATTTGTTATAAACATGTCGTCTATATGTAGCTAGATCATTCGAAACATCTTTATTGCAGATTCCTATGTTTTCGTGGTATCTGTCATATATTCTCCAAAGTTCCGGATAGTCAGTTGGTAGTCCTTCTTGATTGATTAACACCTTTATATTGGTTTGTGTTATACCATCAAAGCAAATATAATTTTGATCGTGGAAAAATGCTAAATATAATCGCACATTGTTATATATTCTGTAATCCCTTAATCTGGAAAGAACATATACACTATCTCCATTTTCAATTGCTCTTTTTGTAAGCCTTACAATTGGGGGTGACCTGGGATCAACAAAACTTTTGCTATCATCTTGGAATTTAGAGTAACCTATTTTTCTTTCAGTTGTGTTCTGTGGATTTATTGTTTCGCCTTTATTCCAGTTTGGGTATTTGGAGTCTTTTATTTCTACATTATTATTACTATTATCATTGGTTAGATTAATTGTATCATTTTTTATCTTACTAATACTATCATTTTCTCTTTTTTCTGTATTTTTATCATAGCTTGGGTTAATTTTATCGTTTTTAAGTTTACTTTTTACATTATCATTGGTTTGATGAATTCTATCGTTTTTAATCTTACTTGTACTATCATTTTCTACTTTTTCTGTGTTATTAATATTACTATTATCATTTTTTTGGTTAATTTTATTATTTTTAATGCTACTTTTTGAATTATTATTAATAGTTTTATTTATTTTTATATTACTATTAAGGATAGTGTTCTTATTTGACCATAATTTTGGAAAATATGAAAGAATATAGTTACGCTTCTTTTTATCTTTATTATAATCAATTTTGTTAGTCTTTTCACTGTTATGGTTAATATTATTATTATTACTATTATTATTATTATTTTCATTGTTATTATTTTCATTTTTTATAACAGTTATATTACTGTTAGTGTCTCTAATATTATTTATTCTTGGTTTAACATTAGTATTATTCTTATTAGTATTATCATTAACATTATCAGTTCTGCATGCAGAATCACTTTTTTATTTTCATTTACATTTATATTTAATTTGTTATCTTCCTCTTCTATTTTCCTTAATTGCTAGTATCCGATTTTTTGTTTTCTTATACTTAATTTATTTTTATACACTGGACATGATCTACTAAAAGTTTTATGATTAACATCCAACCCCAAACTGAATTTTTCGTTCGATTTTAAGCAATTAATGCATTTATTAATTTCCTCTTTTTGGCATTCACTTGTCTTGTGTTGTTGGTGGCACTTCAAGCATGTTTCTTAATTCGTGCATTCCGCAGCCCTATGGTTAAATCCTTTACATTTATAACATCTAGAGACTTTTATGGCATCAAAGACCTTGCACCTTTCCCATCCAATACATAATTTTTCGTTAGCTATTATTTTTGGGAATGATTCCTTATCCACTTCTATAATTGCATTAAACATTTCTTTGTTGTATTTTTTCACTGGATATATCTTTAATACTTTAAGTTCACTCATATGTAGAAAAGAATTTTGTTTTTTAAGTTTTTCCACAATATCATTTTCACTAAATTTATTATTCATGTGCACAATTTCTATGTTAGGTTTAATGACCACAGGTATTTTGATATCATAATTATCTTTCATTTTTTCTTCTAATTCCTTTTTGATATTTTCACGATCTTCGATGGTTTCCGTTTCTATTAAAATCATCCCATTACTTTTGTTTTCAATATTCTTTATTTTCAAATTTTTTGGGTCCACCTTTGTATTTAAATCACTTTTTGTTTTTTCAGTTTTCTGCTTATTCTTCGGTTTTATTATTAAAGGTAACTCTTTCTTCATTTTTAAATTTACACTTGCTTTAGTATTTTTAATTACATCAGCAAATGACACTGTTTGACCCATATTCGAATTTATATTATTTGTAACATTCATTTTTTTGCAGACCTCATCATTTTTTTTAATTGCACTAACAAATGACTCATTCACTTTTTCTGTTTCAATTTTGAAGACTTCAGTAAATTTTTGCATTTTCTCTATTTCTTTTTGTTGACTGGCTTTAATTTCTTCCAATCTCTTCATGTAATTAGTTTCAATAGCCTTAAGTAATTCAACGACTTCATTTTAATTTTTTTTTATTGCACGTTCAAATTCCTCTTTATATTCCTTAAGGTACTCATTATTTTTTGAAACTGCACTGTCCATGTTTTGTAAGACCAAATCAACATTTTGTATATATTGAATACAGTCGTCACAAATAAACTTAATATTCCTATTGGTATATAGTAAGTTCACCGTAGACTGATCCATTCCTGAACATTTTAACGCCTCATGATAAAATTTTTTGCACACACCTGCACATTCTACACCCGTTTCTCCTTTAATTTTTAGTTTGCACTTTTGGCACGAAGCCATTTCGCGTAATTAATATATAAAATAATTTTTTTTTTGCGTAATTGTTGATTATGCTTTTTTCTGTTTATGTTTTATTAATTAAAATAATTATAATCGATAAAGAAAAAGTAAACACATCCGCACCGTACTGTAGTAAAATAATTACTGAAGGTATTTATTGAAAAAATATGCTACGTCTATATAGACAATATTATAATCTTATATATTATAATCAATATAATAATCTGAGGAAGAAAATTTGCAGAGTGAACAAATCTTCAATAGACTGGAGCACGCTAATCTAAGAGTTAATTTGGACAAAACTGAATTTATGAAGAATGAGACCAAATTTTTAGGTTCCATCATTACTAGCAGGGGACGCGCGGAGAAAACGCCTAGATAAGAGCTAAACAATCACGGAAAGTTCCAGTAAAATCTAGCGAATATGAACTACAGGTATTTAAGGATCTAAAATATGTCTTGTCATCCACAGAAGGATCGTCAATTATCTTATATTTCTAGAGCACTGAACAAGACTGAGCAAGCCTACGCAAAAAATGACCGAGAAATCACACAAAGAATCGTGCAGGATATTGTCAATATACTCGTAGAAACAAGCGCCAAATATTTGCTCACGAACACAAACATGCACATAGGAATTGGAAAGAGAACGAGGAGCAAATAATTGAGAAATACAACTTTTCGCAAACGGCCAAATTTATAAAAAAGTACACTTTTAATTGTAAGGTATGTCACATCAGCAAGTCCGACCTTCGCCCTAATAAGACAAATTTATCCGAAACACCGACACCCACAAGAGATCCTTCATAAATCAATATAATGGAAATAAAGAAAGAAAAATTTATAACATGTGTCTAAAAATTTACCAAATTCGCCAAATTCTTTAAAATCAAGAATAAGTCAGCCGTGCATTTAAGTCAGAATCTAATAAAAATCACACACTACTATACAACACCTCGTATGATAGCCATGTATAACGAGCCAAGTTTAACAAGCTCCATCATTACAGAGTTTTTAAGATCATTTGGAATCGAAACATACTTCACCTCATCACAAAGAAGGGAAGTAAATGGCATATTTGAATTGGTCCCTTTCAACTGGCCCACTGCAAAATAGAGGAAATATCCAGATGTTGACAACAACCACATAAAAATCTGACTTTTAGGGTACGAGTTAATATAGCAGTTGACCTCTATAACAATAGAATTAACTCCGTTACTGGAAAAAAAGAAAGGATTTAAGAATATAAGTTACCATTGGTTACAATAAAAGATGGCGTAAAACATGTACTAAATGGGAATCTAAAACTAATTCACAAAGTTGACCTTGACAATTCTAAAGAAAAACTACAGAGACTGGAACTGGAAGTCAATCAAATATTATCAAGTAATTTCATTAAGACACAGCTTACATTTCAAATTCAGCAAACTAAAAATTGATCACTCAACTTACTGAACATCTGAAGCCATCTATTGGGAGAAAATACTTAGAAATCGCAATATCTTAATCAAAAATAACAACCAGCAATATAAAGTCAACCAAATCCTAACAAACACAACCAACCACATCCCTATACAGTACAATAGAATCATTCAAAGGTTCAACAACAATTCTGTCGAAATTAACCACCAAATTCTCTTTAATCAACTGAATATGGTAAAAGAAGAAATAAAAGAGATACTAAGAGCAGTCCAATTGGTATAAGGAAAAATTGTGAATACATATTTACTAAATAAGAACGAAATCAATCGCTAAGTTAAGGAAATGGAAACTCTACCATACTCCAACATCATCGAAGCAATTGAGTATGCAACACCAACTGTTTCTATATTCTATCACTTCGAAAATCCAGTGCCCTCGAACATAACCATATCAGGATTAGAGCAACCATCAAAAATAACAAAATGCTACAACTGGCTCACAGAAGTCTGCTAACAAGTTTCAATAAAATATTTGGCATGTCAGAGGATTGCAAAATTTACAAGAATATCGTTGTTTGTAGAACAGATCAAATCGAAGAACTTCAAGAAAGCCATTGCATCTTCCAAATTCTTAGAAACTCGAACTATGTTTGCGAATTCGAATTTTATAATAATAATCGAAATAATCGAAATCATCAACGAAGGCACAATATTCTATATAATGTTTGGCAAACTGTTTTAATATTTTAGGTTTTAATATTTTAGGTCGGAGCCGTATGAGAAGTCGTCTCTTAGTGGCAAAAGGTGAGGCATTAAAATGTTTTCAGCTATAACAATAATCTTAATGTCAAAAGATGAATGAGTTGTTGATGGAACTGAACTATTTAAATAAGACTATTTGGCTCAAATATTCCATTCTGATAGGTTTTGGAGAACAATGTGGCAAAAAAGTTTGTTGGTATTGCATTTTCGTATCGCAAAGCTGAAAAGATAGAAAGCATTTTATTTACTATTAACAAAATCAAAAAACGTTGCGGAATAGAAGATTTAATTTTTGATAAATAATCTTTTAAAGAGTATCAGATATGTACTTGAATCTATTATACGAGTAGATGTTAAGAAAAATGTTATAGTGGTCAACAGAATTAGTTTCAATATATTTAATAATAAATAATTTATATAATTATGATTTATTGTATTTAGCTATAATTTCCCCCTTTGTAGTTAAAATACCAATACTTTTAGTTCATTTATGATTACCTAAAGCACATGTAGAGGTTCCAGTTTCTGGCTCTATAATTTTGGCTGGCCTTGTACTGAAATTAGGGGGATATGGTATGGTTTATTGCGATTATTTCGTCTATGGTTTATTACGTGGGCGTGTGCAAATATATTTTGTGTAGAATTAATTCATCTATAAATTATAAATCTTAATCATAGAGGTAGGGCTAAAGATAAACATAAAGTTATATGAGCAGTACTAGTAAAAATGTAGGGGAATGGCCCTAAAAAATTGTTTAATATAATCATTGAAAATAATGAAATAAAAATAAATATTCTTCCATCATGACCAGTAGAGCCTAATACGGTTTTAAATTAGTTTGATTTGAAACCTGGAATTAAGCGGTCGAAATTTAAATAAAAGTATATATTCAGAGAAATATAATTTTTTTTTTTTTTTTTTTTCTTTATTATAAGTAATTAAAATTTAAATAAATAATATAAACATTAAATTAGCTACTTGGACCGTGGCCTGGGCTATATGGTCCTTAAATTCAAAATTTAGGAATCTCTTTAACGAGTTCCTGCACAAAATTAAAATCAAAAGTATAAAGACTATATTAATTTTTTTTTTTTTTTTTTTTTTTCTTATATTTAATAAAAATAAAACAAAAAGAAACAAAAACATAACAAAAAAGAAAAAAAAAAACCAATAACATTCCCTTTAACAAAAGTTATAAAATTAAAGTAGTTTTAAGTATTTAACATAAGTAATTAATATAATAAACAATTCATCAAGTTATTGAATTAAATTCATTTAATTCTCCCTAACAACAAAACACATTCAATCCAAGATTCTAACTTTGCAACACAAATGTTCTAATCATTGATTTAAACTTAGGTAGATTTTCAATCCGTTTAAAATTTTCTGGCAGCTCATTATACGCTTTTAGACAATTATATACGACATTATTTGTTTGGTTATTTGTACGGAATAATGTAAGGTAGTAATTTGCTTTGTTACGAGTATTGCGGTTGTGAATATCGATCATTCTGTTTAGAATAAAATTATGCTTAATTTCATTATTAATAATCTTAAACGATAAGACATATAGTTCAAATTTACTTATGTTTGCTAAACTAATATATTGTCTACAGTATAACAAGCTTGTCGGATGTCGAATGGGGTATCGATTAATTACCTTTATACTTTTTTTATGTACGATATCTAGTTTGTTTAGATAGATATTCGCGGCTCTACCCCAAATTGGGTTGAGATAACAGATGTGTGATTTTATATAAGATGTATAGATCGTATATAAAGCTTCCTTAGAAAGAAAATTCTTTAATCTATGTAGGATGAATATGTATGGCCCTATTCTTTTTATTACATTATCAATGTGATTGCACCAGTTTAAATTATGGTCTATATTTAATCCTAAATAATTAAAGCTTTTGACAATTTCAATATTCTCATTTTCGAAAGGTATATTTGTTCCTAAGTTCCACGATTTGTTTTGAAAAATAATTATTTTTGTTTTTTTTACATTTAAACTGATCCTATGCTTATTTAGCCATTCTTGAATTATTTCAAGATCATTTTGAATTGAAAGCTTTACACTTTCTTCACTAGCTTCAGCGTATTTTAGGACCGCATCATCTGCGTATAATTGCAGATCTCCCTTTAAGTTGAGACGAGCTAGATCGTCAATATATATCTTAAAAAGATCCGGTCCTAAGATCGAGCCTTGCGGTACACCTTTATAAATAACCTTTTCCGAACTATATGTGTTATTAATGCGAACTCTTTGCATTCTGTTTTGTAAATATGATTTAAAAAATTGTAGTTGTATACTGGTAAAATTAAAGTTAGCAAGTTTAAGCAATAATATTTGGTGGTCAACACAATCAAATGCTTTTTTTAAATCAAGAAATACGCAACTGGTATATTTTTTGCTGTCAACACTTTTCGATATAAAGTCGGTTAGATTCAGACATGCAGCTGTAGTATTAGATTTCATTTGGAAACCAAATTGTTGCTCACTTAAAATATTATTATTAGAAAAAAAATTATTCAATCTATTTTTTATTACTATTTCAAAAATCTTAGAAATTGCAGATAATATAGAAATGGGCCTATAGTTTGAGCAATCTGTATTACTTCCACTTTTATAAATTGGAATTATAATAGCCGCTTTAAGTTTATTCGGAAAGATACCGTCACGAAATGATTTATTAATTAATTTAACGAAAGTTGGAACCAATCGATCTGCAAAGCGTTTGATAAATTTCGTAGAAATATTATCAATTCCAGTAGCTGCTGCCGTATTTAACGTGCTGATAGCTGTGCAGACCTCTTCAGAATTTGTTTCAGTTAATTGAAAATTAGAGAAGATACTACGTCTGAATTGATTCATATAAACATGATCAAGGGTAGTATTAGGTACGTTAATTTCTTTTGTTACATTTACAAAGAAATTATTAAAACATTCCGAGTTTTCTTTTTCATTTTCTATTGCTTTATCATTCTGACATATTATTTTAATTGAATTTTTTTGCTCGATGGAATCAGTGTTAAACATGATCTCTTTATATAAATTCCACAGTCTTTTCGTATCACTGGGGTGCAAAGATATTCTGTCAGAGCAGTATTTTTTTTTTTCCTCAGTGATTATTTTTTGAACCCTATTTCTATATTTAAAATATAAGTTAATAATGCGTTCATTACCCACATATTTTTTCCTGTATTTGTTAAATGAGTCTCTGATTTTCATTACTCTGAGAATCTCTTCAGTCATCCAGGCCTTTTTTATTTTAGTATTTTTTATTTCAATACGTTCAGTATTATTATTTATTAAAGAAGTAAGATTATCAATGATTTCATCAGCTTCACTATAAGATTCAATATTTAGCCAGAAATCATCAATAGCAATGTTGGCGTAGTTTAAAATTGTTTTATATTTTACGTTATTACTTTTTTTGCACTTCCGATCAGTACTGATAAAAAGCATTTGATGATCAGACAAAGAACAGTCTAGAACATGTATATGATATTCCCTCTCTACCATGTCAGTTACAAAATGATCAATTATTGTTTTTGATTGTGATCCAAATCTAGTTGCAAATTTTTTGGATATCTTATTGCAAATCAAAAAACCATTACTTAGCAACATATTTTTATACGATATTATTTCAGAATTGTTAACATTTAATAAGTCTAGATTACAATCACCTACTATTATAGTTCTTTTAAGGTTTGAAGTTAGCTCATCAAATCTATTAATAAAGTTCATCGGGTTTGTCTCGTGTGATCTATATATGCCAATAATATTAAAATTTTCCTTCGTTAGCTTACTTCCCAATATTTGGCTAACCTCAAATTCCTCACTAATAATAATATTACTAGCAAAGTGATTTCTTATGTAGATGGCAATTCCACCGTAAGGTTTGTCTCGATTAATGAAATACGAATCATACCCTGGTAGATTAAAAAAAATATTTTCAGAAGAAAGAAGCCATATCTCAGTTAAAACAATTATATCTACATCACATTTAAAACTTTCAATTAATGTTTCAACTTCAAATAATTTTTTTCTTAAACTTTGTATGTTTAAGTACAATATATTAAAGTTATTTTGATATTTTAAGCTCATTGAATTTGAATCATAATGTAAGTAGTGTTCCACTCTAAAATGGTTTTCTACGTTCTCTGTTTCATCTAGGTGCATTTGTAAAAAAAAACAATTTGGATAATTTGGATAAACATTGTCAGCTGTTCAATATGATCAAGATTGTATGTAAAAATTAATATTATTTTTAAATAACATTTGACATTTGTTTTTGATTTGTCAAAATTTGTTTGAAACGTGTTTTTATAAATTATTATTGTTATTAAAAATTTTTTAAATAAAAATAATAAGTAACTTAAATTATTAAAATAATTAAATAATGTGAAGCAGAGTGAAATGTATAAAGTGAGAAAAAATTTAATATGTAATTTATCAATGACTAAAATCAGTATGTCAATCACTATGAAATTGTATAATATAGATAAAATTAACATTGAATTTAATCGAAGAATATTTTTAATTCTATTCATATTGATTGGAATTATTATAAAGAATATTAATAAAAGTGTATTATTGTAAATTAATTTTAGAAAAAGAAATATTGTAATTAAAGAATTAAAGTATAAATTTGTTTTAAAAAATAAAAAATGTTTCGAACGTATTGCTTTGTATACATAGTAGTTATTTATTTTGTTTTGTTTTAATAAATTAATAAAAAAATGAGAAAAAAATATTAAATTTAATATATGAATGTACATATTTTCATAAGCAATGTTATAGGTTATGCAAAAAGATAGAATTGTTCCAAAAAATATTAAAAAGTGTAAATTTAATCGAAGAATGAAAATATTTATATTGATTGGAGTTATTATAAAGAATATTAAAAAAAGTGTACTATTGTAAATTAATTTTGAAAAACGAAATATTGTAATTATATAATTAAAGTATAAATTTGTTTTAAAAAATAAAAAAAGTTTTGAAAATATTGCTATTACAAAGTAATTATTTGCATAGTTTTGTTTTAATAAATCAATAAGGAAATATATATGCAATTTCATAGTGAAATTTATTGAATAAATAGTAGATGCCAAAGAGAAACAAATCAATATTTGATGAATTATATTGTACCATGTTATTAAGGGAATGTTATAGATTAAGTTAATTTTTGCTATTGATTTTGTTAAATTGTTCAAGATTAAACGAGAAAAAGAAATTAAATTTAATATATGAATGTAATAATTTTCAAAAGCAATGTTATAGGTTATGTTAAAAGTTAGAATTGTTACAAAATTGTTAAAAAATATTAAAAAGTGTAAATTTATAGTTAATTTTAAACACAAAATAATAATATAAATAAAATAAATTTTTTTTTTTAAAAATGCAGAAAGTTTTGAAATGGTTATTATATGTAGTACAATGTAGTTATTTGCAGAGTTTTGTTTTAATAAAACTAATATCATAAAAATTTTCAATTCTAAATACCTTGGAGTTGTCAGTTTTTCGCAAGAAGATTTTTATTAGATAATAATATTTTAGTTAAAAGTTTTTTTGCATATTGTTTTTTTTTGCGGTTTTTAAATATTCAAATAAGATTCACTAATAAAAATAAAGAATTTGTTTTATCTAACCTCAACTGCATATAATGCAAGTTGTAAATGCAAGTAATCAAAATTTACTAAGAGGCAAAATAAACTTAAAATTGTGTGATATAATGAATAAAAAATTAATTTCATTGCTACCATAAATAAAGCAAAAGGTTCAAATACAACAAAAAACAACAAAGAAAAGTTTATAGCGTAAAAAGTGAAAATGAAAAGCTAAAACGAGAAATTGAACGGCATAAAGGTCTAATAGAAAATTAACGTGGAAAAAAAATTATCATAGTGAAGTGAACAATAACTTCTTTGGCCCACTAGCACATGCGGAAGGTGTAGAGGAGGAGAAGTCAATTGATTAAGAGGGCATGATTTAGAAATGAACCAAATCCCAACATTAGAAATAATTTACACGATTTTTGATTTATTAAAAAAAACAATACTAATTTCTATACATATACTCCAAAATCTGAAAAGAAACTATCTTTTGTCCTTAAAGGTTTAAATAATACCTACACTTGTGCTGAAGTGCTAAATCTTTTAAAATTTAAAGAAACAGCAAGTATTAAGTTTGAAAAAGTCACAAAATAATTTCACTTTATATAGTACAAGCAAGTTCAAGCAGTATTCAAAACGACATCTTTAATATAAAAACGCTGGATCACCAGATTATTAATTTTGAAAAACTAAATTATTTAATACAATGTACCAGATGCCAACGATTTTCACACACAGCTTTTAATTGTAATATGGAATACAGGTATATTAAATGTGGAAAAAAACAGGACATAGGAGAGTGCGAAATCAAAGAAACTGATGACAAAAACATTCTATTCTGTATTATGTATGAAGAATTTGGCCTCCCTGCTTCTTTCAAAGGCTGTCCAAAATATAACGACAAAAAAAAAACAGCGATGAATTAAAAACACTAATGACGCAAAAAATTTTAAATAGAAGTCAACATGTCAATAATTACACAAAACCAGAAGTTTCTTTTCCAAGTATACTAAAAAATAATGATAAGAATAAAACAAACACTTCTAAAAACAATTACAATCTTAATAATTCTAACGCTTTTACCATAAAGTAATTATGTACAAAGAGTATTCACGTAGAACAAAAAAGTTAGACAATTTTTTTTGTTTCGTAAAATCAACTTTATCGTATTTTAGTTTATTTTTATTTTAATTTTTTTGTTTGAATGTCAATCAATGTGTGTTCGTTTGTATATACTTCTTTTCTTTTTTTTTTGTATGTATATCATATCAATCGCTGTATCATGTATGTACGCAGTTTGTGTATATTTTGAATATAAAATAAAAAAATATTATTGATAGAAAAAGAAGAATGAAATTTATTTTTTTTGCTTTATATTTTTTTACTTGCATTAATCAAAATTTTTCCAATCGTTAGAAAATAATTCCATAAATTGTCTTCTAATGTACCTATGTATTTTAAATTTTCGTTAGTTTATATTATTGAAAATTTATCTATTACTTTAATACTATAAAAAAATATATTATCGAAAAGTATATAAATAAGCATTCAAAATTAATATTCCATTCGGCAAAAAAAAACACTTTATGTGTATATACACATTATAAAATATACATATGTATGTATGAATTTTGCGATGTATTTGTTTCTGCCGGAACCATAATCAGAAAAACCACTAATTTATTTATATTTTTGTCGTTAAGATTTATATATAAATGTTTGATGAGGATCCATCTATTAAGGGAACTAAAACGGGGCAAATTAAACTTTACTCCATTTCTCAAAAATTTATAACCCTTTTGGTGAATTAAAATTAATATTTATTGCTACGTTTTTTTCATCTTCGGACCATTTACTAACACTTTTAAAATACATTTTTAAAAATTATTTGCCGTCGTTACGCAATTGAAACTGAAATTTTAGATTAATAATCTAAAATATAAAGGAGAAAATTTGTTTGTTTGTTTGTCCAGGATTCACGTGAAAACCACTGGTCCGATTGTCACAAAACTTTAAAGAATAATTCTAAGAGCCCGGGGAGTGACATAGGCTACGTCACATTTTTATAAGTCAACAGGTTGCGGCTCCAGAGCCGTTTTATGCTTTTTCGTTTTTTGGATGTCGAGGCAAAACGGTTTGACCGATTGACTTGAAATTTTGCACAAACGTTCCTCTTAGCAACCGGAATTAGTTGTATAAATTTGGTTGGAATAACTTAACCCATTTCGACCTGGCGGGCTTCCAAAAAATTTTGTGATTCCGATTTGTGTTCAATTTTGCAGCATGATTTTGCAGTCTAAAAAGTGGCTGCAAAAAGTTTTAGTTAAGTTCTATTAACCCGTTTTCCACGACGACGCCATGAAGTTTTCTATAAATTTTATTTGCTTAAACGATTAAAACAATTTTATTGAAAATTTTGTATCAGCATTTTAATTATAAAAACCCATAGGTTAATTTGGTTTTGACCTGTTTACGCGTTTTGCACAAAGATTCAATGAAATTTTAAAATTTTTGTTATTAACGCAAGTTAACCTTAATTCCAAAAGCTCACTTAATTAATAATACTAATTTTTTTGCTCTCAAATAGTCTCAAATAGTCCAAAAGCTAAATGAGATAATATTAATAATAATAAAAATAAAGCTTTTAAATAACGAAATTTAAATAACGTAACATATTCCTTCTCTACATTTTTTCATAAGTCCTTGTTTTTTATCTACTTTGCAGTTGTTGTATTTTAAAAAAATATTTCAATGTAAAATTGTAGTTTTCTTCAAATAAAATAAAAAAAAATTCAATTTCGTATACTTTATGCTTAAATACATAGTATTTTAAAACAGTTTTTCCAAGAAAGAAGCCTACATTTCTCTCAAATCTCTTAGAAACTTTCTTAAAATCTCTTAATCTCTTAAAACAATCCTTAATATCATAAACAAACGAGGAAGAGCGTAGTAAAAGTTACGGGTAAGAACAAAACAAAATATAAGTTGAAAAGCAGATTTTTAAACCTTTTCCAAACCATCGACTATATTTTATTCAAACGTATTATGACATAATTGCAAATTTAGTATACCCTTTTGACCTCTCAATGGAGTTTTAATTTAAGTTGATGTTATTGAAAAAAGTTAGCATAAGAATGGTGTACATGCTAATTTTAAAATGTAATAAAGGAATTTTTTTAAAACGTTAACGTAAATTTTTTAAACATTAGTTTTTTAGGCATTTTTCAACAAATTTATCAAATTTCAATTGAAACTTTTCATAATTATTAAAAATTAACAATAAAAATTCAAGCAGCACCAAATTGTCAAGAAGCAGAAGATAAACGTGTAGAAAATTAGACATAGTCGTTAAAATTGTTTTGCAAACTGTTTTTTAAAGTTTTTGTTTCGCAATCGGTTAAAAGAACTCGACAAAACATTTTTTTAAACATTCCCCTAATTCAAAGAAGTTTTACCTACTTTCAAAAATTGGACGTAATTTACTTACAAAAAATTTTTTTTGAAACATCGTAGGAATGATAAGTATTTTTTTTATTCCTTTTCCACTCCTTTAAGGAGTATAGGGCATTCACCAAGTTTAAATTTTAAACTAGGCTTCAGTTTCTTTAATCATAATATTCACTAAGCCGTTGATTAGTCGGCTGTAGCTATTGTATAAGGTTATGAAATATGAATGCACAAATGTCAACTTTGTGCGCCATCTATAATCTTACACAAGAATTATTTATATATTTTTATTAAATGTTATTTTATATTACGATATAAACTTTTACGATATAATTAAACAATTTTACGATATTTTTTTATTGGATATGATCTGACCGGGGTTTGAACCCGAGACCTTCCACATGAAAGACGGCGTCTTTACCACTACGCCATTGGTCAGATAGGAATGATAAGTATACACATACAAAATTTTCATTCAAGTGGTGAAACCGTTTCTGCTTAAGAGTAAAGTAATGAAAAAATCTGCTGTGCCGCAATGGGTAAACGGAACTCAACAAACCTGTTTTTTAATTTTTGACCAAGCAATATATCGCAAAATTGGACGTAATATCCTTTCCAAGTTTTTTTTTTTAAAAATTGTCGGGCGGCAAGGGGTAACAAATTCCAAGTCTGTTAATAGAGTGAACTCCATTGTCAAAGAGAACACATATACAAAATTTGAAGTCAATCGGTTAAGCATCATCATCATCATATGGCTCTACAGCTCGGGGTGAGCTTTGGCCTGCTTTACAACTGCTCGCCATTGTTCTCTATTTTGTGCTCCTGATCTCCAATTTCGGACATTAAGAATTCTAGCATCGTTATCAATATTATCAGCCCATCTATTTCTTGGTCGTCCCCTTGCTCTTGTTCCTTCAGGGATTGCATACATAATTTTATATTGAGCGCGGTTTTCCTTCATTCGAGCAACATGGCCTGCCCATCTTAGGCGCTGCGCTTTTGCATATTTTACTATGTCTTTTCCTTCTATTAACTCGGAGAGTTCAGAATTAGTTCTTCTTTCATATTCTCCACTTTCGAGTCTTTTTGCGCCAAAAATTCTACGCAGTATTTTTCTTTCAAATACTCTTAAGCTATTTTCATCATGTCTCGTCAGACTCCATACTTCACAGCCATAATGTTATCACTGGTCGTATGATAGTTTTATAAATTATTAATTTTGATTGTCTGGTTATTAATTTAGATTGTATTAGCTTTTTATGTACGTAGTAGCATTTGTTTCCTGCATTAATTCTATCTTGTACGTTATGATGCATACTGTTGTCATTTCTGACTATTACTCCGAGATATGAGAAACTCTTAATACCTTCGAAATTGTATTCCCCAATGGTAATATTCTGTGGGTATCTTCTACTTTCATTTCGCGACATTTTCATATATTTTGTTTTATTTTCATTGATAGCTAAACCAACTTTTTTTGCTTCACTTTCGAGCACAATAAACGCCTCAGTCATATCTCTATAACTTCTTGATACGATTGCTATATCGTCAGCATAAGCAATTATTTGATGAGACTTTATAAATATGTTTCCTCCCTTATCGAGTTTCTCAACTGCATAATTCAATACCATGTTAAACAGCATGGCAGAGAGAGCGTCGCCTTGTCTTACACCCGACTTAATACAAAATTCTGACGATATTTTTGATTGTATCATTATTTTAGCTTTAGATTCGCTCATTGTCATCATAGCTACGTTGGCAAGTTTTTTGGGTACTCCCTGTCTTAACAAGGAAGCAAGAACTTGATCCCTACTTACACTATCAAACGCTTGTTTAAAATCAACAAACAAGAAGTGTATGTCTTTATTGTACTCATAACATTTTTCCATTGTTTGTTTCAATATAAATACTTGATCAATTGTTGATCTTTCGCTCCGGAATCCACACTGGTACTCTCCTATAATTTCCTCTGCATATGGTTTTAATCTTTCGAAAATTATATTTGATAATACTTTATATGCAGTATTTAATAATGATATTCCCCTATAATTTGTACATTCAGTTTTGTCGCCTTTTTTATGAATGGGACATAACAGCCCTGTTCTCCATTTGTTTGGCATATGTTCTTCATCCCAGATTTTGCATATTAGTTTATGCATTTGACGATGCAGAAATTCACCTCCCTTTTTTAACAGTTCAGCTGTTATACCATCTTCTCCAGGGGCTTTATTATCTTTTAGTTTATGTATTGCAGTTCTTATTTCATCAAATGATATTGAGGGTATCAAGGGCTCTGCAGTATATACATCATAAATTCCTGCTGGACTTTCTAATTGTTGCACGTTCAGTAGCTCATCGAAGTATTGTACCCATCTATTTGTAACGTCGTCTTCGCTCGTGAGCATATTTCCTTGCTTATCTCTACAAATATTTAATCTAGGCTGATATCCATTAATTTCTTTCTTTATATTACAATAGAATTTTCTTATATCATGTTTATTGTGTTCTTGTTGAATTTTTAGTATGTTATTTTTCATATACCTTTTTTTCTTTTTACGGCATATTTTATTAGCAATTTTTCTTTTCTGAGTATAGTTTTCCTTATTTAACCTTGTATTTCTTTGCATCATTTTTGATCGAGCAGTGTTTTTTTCTTCAATCGCGTCTCTACATTCCTGATCAAACCATTCCGCATTTCTCTCTCTAGATTTTACCCCAATATTAACACTGGCAGCTCTGTTTATCGCTCCTTCCATTTGTTGCCATTCATCATCAATTGTTGATGTATTCTGATTTTCCATCAGTTGATGGATAGTGGATTGAAAATTTTCTACAGTATTTCTGTCTTTAAACTTATCTGTTGCCCATTTCTTTTTTCTTAGTCCTCTTTGGGCAGCTACATTCGATATTCTTTGACGAAACCGTACTTTGACTAGATAATGGTCACTATCACAGTTCGCTCCACGGCAACTTTTTACTCCAATTATTGAAGATGATTTCCTAGCAGATATTAGTACATGATCTATTTGGTTTACTGAATCGGAGCCAGGTACTCTCCATGTTCCTTTGTGTATGTTTTTCCGCTCAAATGCAGTGCTTTTTATTTTGAGTGACGCGCCATTCGCGAAGTGACACAATCTTTGGCCATTCATATTAGTTACTTCGTGGAGAGAATATTTACCCGCAGTATTCTGCACAAAATCCTCTTTGCCTATTTTGGCATTGAGATCACCCATTATAATTACTGTGTCGTATGAGGAGATATTTTCACATGCGTCATTTAATTCTTCATAAAAATTATCTTTTTCATCGTCTTCAGCTTCTTCTGTTGGAGCGTACACTGATAATATAGTTATATTACAAAATCTACCTTTCAATCTTATGCTGCACAATCTAGCACTAATTGGTTTAAAATCTATAATAGACTTTCTAAGATCTTTACTTATCATAATTCCAGTACCATATAATCCTGATCGATTATTATCCCCACTATAGTATAAAGAGTATTTTTGTTTATTAACTATGCCTCTACCTTTCCATCGTATTTCTTGAAGAGCTAGAAGTTCTAATTTATATTTTATCATTTGATTCGCGATTTCTTCCATCTTGCCTGCTTGTAACATTGTTAATATATTCCATGTTCCGATGTTCAAATCGTAGTCCTTTTTTCGGTGCCGGGTTCGGTTGCCATTGTTGTCATTTATTATCCGAGGCTCTTGTAAAGCATTCATAACAGATTTTGTTTTCCGATGCACGGTTGTTAGCCGTACGACCAACCCCCAACCTGGAGGGCCTGTCCTCAGTATTATAACCTCTGAGATAAGGCTTAGCATTAGCTTCAGCAGATAGAATTACATCACTTTCATGTAGAAGTTCTGATAACTATGTTACCAGTTCTACTATGATTGTTCTGTATTCCATCATGCCTACTTCCTGAGACGCTAAAAGATGTTAGATAGCCATTCAGGTTACTAATTATTTCCCTCCTCCTTTTACAACCGGGCTTGGGACCGGCTTTGGCGGAGTTCGGTTAAGCAATTTCTAATTTATAGCAAAGTAACGAAAAAAGCTATAAAAATCTGTTGGGCCGCAACGGGTTAACGGAACTCTACAAATATTTTTTTGAGGCTTTCTTTTTAACCAAAGCAGTACTTCGAAAAAATGACCGAAACTTGCTTTTTTGCCATGATGTTTTCTATAAATTTTATTTGCTTAAACGATTAAAAGAATTTTATTGAAAATTTTGTATCATCATTTTAATTATAAAAACCCATAGGTTAATTTGGTTTTGACCTGTTTACGCGTTTTGCATAAAGATTCAATGAAATTTTAAAATTTTTGGTATTACCGCAAGTTAATTTTTATTCCAAAAGCTCACTTAATTAATAATACTAATTTGTTTGCTCTCAAATACATAGTCTCAAATAGTGCAAAAGCTAAATGAAATAATATTAATAATAATAAAAATAAAGCTAATAAAAAATCTGAATAATAATATTTTAATTTTTAATAACGTAACATATTCCTTCTCTACATTTTTTCGTAAGACTTTGTTTTTTATCTACTTTGCGGTTGTTGTTTGTTAAAAAAAGATGTCAGTGTAAAATTATAGTTTTCTTCAAATAAAATCAAAAAACATTCAATTTCGTATATTTTATGCTTAAATACATAGTATTTTAAAACAGTTTTTCCAAGAAAGAAGCCTACATTTCTTTCAAATCTCTTAAAATCTTTCTTAAAATCTCTTAATCTCTTAAAACATTTCTTAATATCATAAACAAACGAGGAAGAGCGTAGTAGAACTTTCAGGTAAGTACAAAACAAAATATAAGTTGAAAAGCAGATTTTTAAACCTTTTCTAAACCATCGACTATATTTTATTCAAACGCTGGCAATTCAAGCCAACTGCTATTTACTTAGTATAATGACATAATGGCAAATTTAGTATACCTTTTTGACCTCTCAATGGAGTTTTAATTTAAGTTGAAGTTATTGAAAAAAGTTAGCACAAGAATGGTGTACATGCTAATTTTAAAATGTAATAAAGGAATTTTTTTAAAAATGAGTTTTTTAGGCATTTTTCAACAAACTTATCAAATTTCACATGAAACTTTTCATAATTATTAAAAATTAACAATAAAAATTCAAGCAGCACCAAATTGTCAAAAAGCAGAAGATAAACGTGTAGAAAATTAGAGATAATCGTTAAAATTGTTTTGCAAACTGTTTTTTAAAGTTTTTGTTTCGCAATTGGTTAAAAGAAATCGACAAAACATTTTTTTAAGCATTCTAATTCAAAGAAGTTTTACCTACTTTCAAAAATTGGACGTAATTTACTTACAAAAATTTTTTTTTGAAACATCGTAGGAATGATAAGTATACACATGTACGCATACAAAATTTACATTCAAGTGGTTAAACCGTTTCAGCTTAAGAGTAAAGTAATGAAAAAATCTGTAAAAATCTGCTGTGCCGCAATGGCTAAACTGAACTCAACAAACCTGTTTTTGAAACTTCGACCAAGGAATATTCCGCAAAATTGGACGTTATATCCTTTCCAAATTTTTTATTTAAAAAATTGTCGGGCGGCAAGGGGTAACAAATTCCAAGTCAGTTAATAGAGTGAACTCCGTTGTCAAAGAGAACACATATACAAAATTTTAAGTTAATCGGTTAAGCAATTTCTAATTTATAGCAAAGTAACGAAAAAACCTATAGAAAGCTTTAGGGCCGCAACGGGTTAACGGAACTCCACAAATATTTTTTTGAGGCTTTCTTTTTAACCAAAGCAGTACTTCGAAAAAATGGTCGAAACTAGCTTTTTTGCAATTTGCACGCCCCCGGGCAACGCCGTATAAATCTGCTAGTCTAATATACAGGGTGTCCCGGGAATAACGTGCCATAGAACAGCAGATGTTAGGGGAGTTCAAAACGACCAAAAAATTGTATGGAAGGGGGGGGTCTATCTCCAACCCATACGGAGTTAAAAGGCCTTGAAGATCCGATTTTTAAAAAAAATTATATTTTTTCACTAAATTTTTTGATGTTTTGTTTTTACCCATAAAAGCAAAAATCTAGTATCTAAAAAAAAAATTTAACGTGCACATTAAAGCCTGGTGAATTCTTTTTCTAATTCATAAAAAGTAATGCATATTGCTCTTCGAAATTGGAAGTTATAATGATTTAAAGGTTAAAATTATGAGCATTATTTTAGGCATAAATTGCTTTGAACCCTTTTGGCATAAATTGCTTTGAAATTGAGCAATTACCATACCATTGTTTTTTTCTAAAAAAAATATTTGTTTCTCTACGAACATTTTGAAACTCAAATTTTATTCTCATCTCAAAAATCATAAAAGTTATAACCAAATAAAGTTTCAATAAAATACTTTTTTCCTTTAAATAAATTTCTTCAAATCATTATTTGCATTAAAAATAAACAAAATATAAAAACCAGTTTTGTTTTCAATTACAATTAACAATAATTACAAAAAATTAAAAGTTATAATATAACCAAATAAAAACAATAACAATAATTGAAAATGATAACAAAAAACAATCTCCCAAAAGTGCAGTTATCTTATCTTGCAAAAACGACTTAGAAATAGAATATGTATTTTTAAAAACAAAACACCTTGAATTTTTTTTTTATCAAATATACCGTGTACTCGGTCCAATACTGTATCTGTTGTATACTTGTGATTTTCCTGCACTTGAAAATAATATAATTGCGACGTTTGCTGATGATACAGCGGTTTTGGCTGTCGGAGAAAATAATGAAGAATCTACAGAAAAACTGCAGAGAGCTATGACAAGAATCCAAAATTATACTAAAAGGTGGAGGCTAAAATTAAATGAAGGTAAGTCAATTCATGTGGATTTCACAAATAAAAAAATTGACCATAAACCAGTATATATAAATGGTCAAGAAATACCTTATTCAAATACTGCCAAATATCTTGGTATGACATTAGATGCGAAGCTTCGCTGGAAAGCCCACATCAAAAACAAGAAGGAAGAGTTACAAATCCGTTATAGAAAAATGTACTGGCTCATAGGTAAGCATTCTACCTTGACAATACAAAACAAACTTCTGCTCTATAAACAAATATTAAAACCAGTATGGTCATATGGCATCCAGCTATGGGGATGCAGCAAAAAGAGTAATAGAGATGTTATTCAGAGGTTCCAGAATAAAGTTCTAAGAAATATTGTGAACGCGCCCTGGTTCATCAGAAACTATGACCTACATAGAGATATGCAAATAGAATTTGTAGATAAAGAAATCCAAAATTTTGCAAGAAGTCACGAAAAAAGACTCCAAAACCATGTAAATGTCGAGGTAGTCCAGCTTCTGGATAATACAAATATAGCCAGACGACTCAAAAGAGTAAAGCCTTTTGAGTTAGTGTAGCTATAATAAGAGAAAGAAACAGTTAGATAGACATCGCTGGATGGAATCTACATTTAAAACTAAAATAAAGCCAGAAGAAAAATTGCTCATTAGCCCTATCGGACTAGATCGCAATAGAGGAAAGGTGTGGTTTAGTGGGTAAGAATCCCACACGCAATGTCAAGCTACGGGGCTCATTGTGTCTTTTGAAGATTCCATTCCAACCTACGTAAAAATAAAAAAAAAAAAAAAAAAAAAAAAAAATATACCATGCATTTAATTAAATGATTAAAACGTTGCATTAATATTCAGTTTGTGTGCAGTTTTTATTACAATAAACTTTTAATTTTTATTGACATTATTTCAAAATGAGTAATTTTTCTTTTGAAGAATATGCTGATATACTTTATATCTACGGATTTTGCGATGGAAATTCTAGAAGATCTGCAGAGGAATATTCTAGAAGATTTCCAAATCGTCGCGCTCCTTCTCGACGGATATTTCAAAATACATTTAATAGGCTTCGAGAAACCGGAACAGTAAGACATAGAAGAGAGCGAGAGCCAACTCAAGAATTGACTAGTCAAGATAATGTTCTTAGTTTGGTACGAAATTCTCCAAATATCAGTGTACGTCGTATCTCGTCTAGGTTAAATATTCCGAGGATGACAGTTTGGAGAATTCTTAATAAAAACAAATTCCATCCATAACATTTTCAGCCAGTACAGGAACTACTTGCTGGAGATAAAATTGTTAGGCTAAATTTTTGTCGTTGGATTCAACACAAAGATATAAGTCATATGGGATTTATAACCCAAATTTTATGGACTGATGAATCGCAGTTTACGAGAGACGGATGTTTTAATTTTCATAATGAACATACCTGGGCACGAGAAAATCCACATAGCACTAGAACAAACAGTTCGCAATATAAATTTAGCGTTAATGTGTGGGCTGGTATCATAGGCAATTATCTTGTTGGCCCATTTATTTTCGAAACTAGTTTAAATAGTAACATTTACCTAAACTTTTTAAACCAAGAATTGGGAAATTTAATGGACGATATTCCTCTTCTGAATAGAACCTATATGTATTTTCAGCATGATGGTGCTCCACCACATTACGCTATAAATGTTAAGCAATGGTTGGATCAGCATTTTCCCAATAGGTGGATTGGCAGAAATGGACCTATACGATGGCCACCAAGATCGCCGGATATAACTCCACTAGATTTTTATTTATGGGGTCGTATGAAAAACTTGGTTTATGATGAAGAAATAAGGTCGAGAGAGCATTTACTGACTCGAATAAATCAAGCAGTATTAATAGTGCGACAAGAACTTTCAACGTCCGTTAACCTAAAGTTAGAAATAAGAAAAAGGATTAATATTTGTATCCAGAACGAAGGAGATTACTTTGAAAATTTTTTGTAATTATTGTTAATTGTAATTGAAAACAAAACTGGTTTTTATATTTTGTTTATTTTTAATGCAAATAATGATTTGAAGAAATTTATTTAAAGGAAAAAAGTATTTTATTGAAACTTTATTTGGTTATAACTTTTATGATTTTTGAGATAAGAATAAAATTTGAGTTTCAAAATGTTCGTAGAGAAACAAATATTTTTTTTAGAAAAAAAAAAATGGTATGGTATTTCCTCAATTTTTTGAGCAATAGGGTTCAAAGAAATTTATGCCTAAAAAAATGCTCATAATTTTAACCTTTAAATCATTATAACTTCCAATTTCGAAGAGCAATATGCATTACTTTTTATGAATTAGAAAAAGAATTCAACAGGCTTTAATGTGCACGTTAAATTTTTTTTTAGCTACTAGATTTTTGCTTTTATGGGTAAAAACAAAACATCAAAAAATTTAGTGAAAAAATATAATTTTTTTTAAAAATCGGATCTTTAAGGCCTTTTAACTCCGTATGGGTTAGAGATAGACCCCCCCTCTCCCATACAATTTTTTGGTCGTTTTGAACTCCCCTTTCATCTGCTGTTCTATGGCACGTTATTCCCGGGACACCCTGTATAAAGGAGAAAATTTGTTTGTTTCTTTGTTTGTCCAGGATTCACGTGAAAACCACTGCTCCGATTGTCACAAAATTTTAAAGGAATAATTCTAAGAGCCCGGGGCGTGACATAGGCTATGTCACATTTTTATTAGTCAACAGGTTGTGGCTCCAGAGCCGTTTTAAGCT
Source organism: Dolichopus griseipennis (assembly GCA_963082915.1). Classification (NCBI taxonomy): domain Eukaryota; kingdom Metazoa; phylum Arthropoda; class Insecta; order Diptera; family Dolichopodidae; genus Dolichopus; species Dolichopus griseipennis. The sequence continues at coordinate 98,125 of CAUJBZ010000136.1, forward strand.
TTTTAGTTTTTTGGATGTCGAGTCAAAACGGTTTTACCGATTAACTTGAAATTTTGCACAAATGTTCCTCTTAGCAACCGGAATTAGTTGTATAAATGTGGTTGGAATAAATTTACCCATAAAACTTAATAAATTAACCGATTTGTGTCCAATTTTAGAGGGTGGTTTCGCAGTCGAAAAGAGAGACTGCCACAAATTTTTGTTGAGTTCGGTTAACCCGTTTGGGCACGAGGGTGCAATATAGCTTTTTCATTGTTTTTGATGTCGAGTCAAAACGGTTTGACCGATTGACTTGATATTTTGCTTAAATCTTCCTCTCAGCAACCGGAATTAGTTGTATAAATTTAGTTGGAATTAATTAATCCATTTCGGCCTGGCAAGCTTCCAAAAAATTTTATGATTCCGATTTGTGTCCAATTTTACAGGTTGATTTTGCAGTCTAAAAAGCGGCTGCAAAAAGTTTTAGTTAAATTCGATTAATTCGTATTCCACGACGACGCCATGAAGTTTTCTATAAATTTTATTTGCTTAAACGATTAAAACATTTTTATTGAAAATTTTGTATCAGCATTTTAATTATAAAAACCCATAGGGTTAATTTGGTTTAGACCTGTCTGCGCGCTTTGCACAAAGATTCAATGAAATTATCAAAATTTTGGAATTAACGCAAGTTAACCTTTATTCCAAAAGCTCTCTTATTTAATAAGACTAATTTTTTTGCTCTCCTTAAATGAGACCATTAGTGCAAAAGCTAATAATATTAATAAAAATAAAAATAAAGCTAATAAAGAATCCGAATATAAATATCTTTAAATTTAAATAACATAACATTTTCCTTCTCTAAATTTTTTGTAAGTCTTTGTTTTTTGCAGTTGTTGCTTTTTAAAAACAGATTTCAGTGTAAAATTGTAGTTTTCTTCAAATAAAATAAAAAAACATTCAATTTCGCACATATTATACTTAAATACATAGTATTATAAAACAGTTTTTCCAAAAAAGAACCCTTATTTCTCTCAAGAAATCATTAAAAAACGAGGAAGAGCATAGTAGAACTTGCAACTAAGTACAAAACAAAATATAAGTTGAAAAGCTGATTTTTAAACCTTTTCTAAACCATCGACCATATTTTATTCAAACGTTGGCAATTCAAGAAAACTACTATTGACATAGTATAATGACATAATGGCAAATTTGACCTATAGTAAAACGGGTATAATAATACTTACATGTTAACTAGCAATTCCCGGCACACGTTGCCTTGTCACTCAATGGAGTTTTAATTTAAATTGATGTTATATGAAAAAAGTTAACACAAAAATTAGAGATGGTGTACATGTCTATTAAAATCTAATAAAGAAATTTTTTTGAAACGGCATTTTTAGAATTATTTTTGTATAATTAACTCATTAGATAAAGTAAGAAAGGCATTCATGGCCTGCAAAAACTTGTCACTTAAAACTTTTCAGAATTATTAAATAATAATAAAAATAGAAATTTTAATTTAGTTAACATAATTTGCCGAAAGTCCACCATCCTCAACTCTATCGCACAAATTTGTCAAGAAGCACCACGAATAGAAAAGTTAAAGATAATCTTTAAAACTGTTTTGCAAACTGTTTTTTAAAGTTTCTGTTTCGCAATCGGTCAAAAGAACACGACAAAAGTTTTTTTTAAACATTCCCCTAATTCAAAGAAGTCCTACTTCTTTCAAAAATTGGACGTAATATATTTATAAAATTTTTTTTTCCACCAATCGTAGGAATGACAAGTATATAAATGTTAGCATACAAAATTTAAAGCCATTTTATCAAACCGTTTCAGCTTAAGAGTAAAGTAACGGAAAAATCTGTAAAAAGCTGCTGTGCCGCAATGGGTTAACGGAACTCAACAAACCCGTTTTTGAGACTTTTACCAAGCAAAATTTCGCAGAATTACACGTAATATCCTTCCAAAATTTTTTGGAAAATTGTCAAGCGTCAAGGGTTAGCAAATTCCAAGTCGGTTAATAGAGTGAACACTATTGGAAAGAGGAGCACATATGCAAAATTTGAAGTCAATCGGTTAAACCATTTCTAATTTATAGGAAAATAACAAAAAAAGCTATAAAAGCTGTTGGGCCGCAATGGGTTATCGTAAAATTTTTTGAGGCTTTCTTTTAAATCAAGGTAGTATTTCGAAAAATTGACCAAAACTTGCTTTTTACAATTTGCACGCTCCCGGGTGCTACATAAAGATAAATCCTGTTTTTAATTTTTTAATAATTGCCTTAACTTTTTATTTTGATTTTTTAAGTTAATAATGTTTTTTTTTTTGTTCTAGATGAATACTCTATGTATATGATTTCTTTATGCTTTTACCAATAATTTAAATAACAACAACACAAATAATAACAATAATTTAGATTTGAATAATATTTTATTAGAAATAAAAATAGTATAAGGTCCTTACAAAATAATATAAATACATTGCGAAATGATTTTCGTTTATTTAAAAATAAACAAAATGATGACACTAATAGAATTAATTCTTTATACGATATGTTTAATGTTGTACCTAACCAACAAATATGATAAAAACTCATTTCAATAAATGTGAATTCTCTTGTTTCTTTCGAAAAACGGTATTCTTTTTTGCACTTTCTTGAGAATAATAAACCAGATTTATTAGAGTGCGTTTATGTTGGAGCTGCGAAAAGTGAATAGAGCATCGATGAGAGCATCGATAAGAGCATAGAAAAAGCTATGCTCTTATGGTGTGTTTATATTGAAACTTCGATTATAGCTATGAACTGAATCAAATTTTATTAATATTATTGTTTGTTTCATTTATTTTAAATGAAAAATAGTTTTAAAAAATTCAATTAAACGGAAAAAGCTACAAATTTCTACATTTAATGTTAAATTGACTAATAATATAAATTTGGCTCGATTACTACTATATCTTGTCCAGAATTAATCTTTTATGGTGATTTCTATCCATCAGGTCCCAAAAGGATTCTCTGATAAATATTTCACTAATTAGAAGGTCAGCGTCCATTATTATTTGATTCAAATTTTAAACGAATCAGATTTATTTAAAACTATAAAAAAAACAAAAAAAAACTATTTTATCAATTAAAATAAATATTTATTATTTTATTATATTTTAAAATGTATTATTATTGCACCTGCTTAAGATTTTGTATTAAAAAAACAAAGATAACACAATTTTTGTTTTTAAAAATAAAGTAACAAACGAGAACAAAATAAATATTTAAAAATTTTGATCTAATAACTGAATAAAGAGTTTTCTATGCTCTTATCGTTTATCAGCGATGCTCCAATATAAACACCTCTATCTATGCGTGAGCGAAACAAAATTAAAAAATAAGCATTATTTAAAATTTGACAATTATGATTTTATAAGAAAAGACAGAATTTACGATAATGAAGGTGGTGGAGTTGCCATATGCATAAAAAGCAGCATTAAATATAAAGTCTTAAATTATGAAATTTTTAATAAATTTAAATGCTGTTGGTGTAATTTTATTAAAAATTAATAAAAACAAAAATCTTTATATAATTTCTGCACATGCACCATTCTAAAATAATAAATTCTTCATTAATGAAATGCAAAAATTATTCGAAACTATAAATTTAGATAAATGGATAGAAACAAATAAAATTATAATTAGAATTAAATTATATTTAACAGACTCTCCAACATATCAAACAAATTCTTTTCTAGGCTTAGCTCTAACTGATGTAAGTATTAAAGAAAAACTCCCAGAACATATAAACAAACTAACAACTTTGGCATATGATAGCGACCATAGAGCAATTTGTTTCTCTATTTCACTTAATACAGAAAATCTGCCAAATCAAGTAATCGAAATTGAAAAAAAATACATTTTTAAAAAAACAAACTGGAATAAATTTAGGAAAAAATTAGACATAAATTATGTGAATGAATAAAGAAATTCTACAAATCAATCGCCAATTCGTCACTCTAGTTCTTAAGTGTCGTATACGCATATTTGTCATTTTTGGCAAATTAAGTTTAAAGTAAAAATACATAGTGTAGCGTCAGTAGTATTAATATTTTAATCTAACTTTTTTTAAACAATGCTGTGTCGGCAATACTTTTACTTACATTATTGTCGGTTTCCTAGTTTTCATAGGATAACATATTTTTAAAGTTGAATATTTTTAAATTTGTCGTATATGCAAAGATAATTAATGATCGTCAATTTTGATACATATACGACAAATAATAGTCATATACGACAAACAAGCATTAAAATTTATATAAGTTCAATTTCTTATCATACGTCAAAGAAACTGCAAAAATTTAAATGAAAAACCAATATTTTTTTTTTGTAAAAACTAATGTAGTCTTTACGTACGTATCAGTTTTATTTAAAAGTTTAAAATTAAAAAAGTATATAAATAAATATTAGTACAGTTATAAATAAAAAACAAAAAAGATAATTTTAATTCTTCTAATAACATAAGAATAAATTCTTTAATTCTTCTAATAACAAAACATAATTATAGCTTAACAAAAAATAATTATATCATAAAAACATATTTTCATTCATAGAATAATTATAAAAAACAAAAATACTTCATCTTATAAAACTTATAGGGTAATAAATAGAAAAATTATATTTTAAAATAACTTAATAACTCTTAAATATATTTAACTAGCTAATACCCGGTGCGGTTCTAGTAATTTTTGAAACTTTCTGTAATTCAAAGCAGTACAAACTACTTTCCAAATTTTGACGTAATTTACTTCCAAAAAATTTTTTTTGAACAATCGTAGGACCGACTGTTAGCAGATTCAACTCTATTTTCAAGTTGTTTCACACATATAAAATTTGAGGAAAACCGGTCAAATCGTTTCTAATTTAGAGTTAAGTAACGCAAAAATCTATTAAAAGCCACTGTGCCCCACTGGGTTAACGGAACTACACTTTCTCTTTGGGCAAAGCAGTATTACGCAAAAATGGACGTAATTTGCTTCCAAATCACTCAACAAAATTTTTTGAAGCTTTCTTTTTAGTCAAAGCAGTACTTAGCAAATTTTGACAATATTATCTTCCAAAATTATTTTGACCAACCGTCGGGCCGACATGGGTTAACAAATTCCACATCTGTTAATAGTGTCAACTCAATTCTCACAGGGGAGCACGTATACAAAATTTGAAGAAAATCGGTCAAACCGTTTTTAATTTAGAGTTAGGTATTGAAAAAACCTATAAAAAGCTGTTGGGCCCTAATGGGTTAATGCAAGTCAATAAAATTTTTTTGTAGGTTTTCTTTTTAGCCAAAGCTGAATTTCATAAAATCGGACAAAATTTGGACCCAAAATTTTTTTTGACCACCCGTCGGCCCGACATGGGTTAACAAATTCCAAAACTGTTAATAGCGTCTACTCAATTCTCAAAGAGCATCACGTATACAAAATTTGAAGTCAATCGGTCAAACCGTTTTCATTTTAGAACAAAGAAATTTAAATACTTGCACCACAGCCCCAACTTGGCGGTCCGTTAGAGCAAAATTTTTGGGCCACGATTTCCTTCCGTACCCAAAAACCCCTATATACAAATTTTCATGAAAATCGGCAGGGCAGTTTAGGAGTCTATTCGCTACAAACAAACAAACAAACATACAAACAAACAAACAAACAAACAAACAAACAAACAAATAAACAAACTTTAATTTTTATATATATAGATAGATTATGGCAGTAGTTTTAGGTTTTAAGTTTTTTTTAATTTTTTGTTTCTTTTCGGCGTAATGTCGATTACTTTGCTGGAGTTTAAAGCTTTATAATAGCTGATATCTTGTTCATCCATGTATTTATACATTGATTCAATGTCCTTAATTTTTTCTTTTGAAACTTGTATTCCACAGATTTTTACATTATTAATTTTAGGTAACGTTACGGATCCGATTTGTTTTAAAATTCTGCTGTTTTTAATATTAAATGTTTGAAAATGTGTATCAGCAAAAGATGTTTTATATTGTAAATTAAATAAATTTTCTCGGTCATATAATATACATCTTATTTTATTAAATGGTAACCAGTTATAGTTTGTCGAAGCAATATTATAATTTAAAAAATCTCTACTTTGCATTTGCATTATTACCAGACTAACTTTTTGATAGTTAATTTTTAGCATTTGCTTTATTAAGGAAACGGGACTATATATTGATATGCCTTTTAAATGACGCTCTATTGCACTATGCACAGAATCGACTTCTTGAATAAGCGAATGTCCTTTTTCTGAGTATTTGTGTTGAATAGAGAATCAGTATCTCTTAGTTTTTTGCCTATTTCTTTATTAACCTTATGTGTTTCAATCATAACTTTTTCTTCATTTGTTAAATTAGTTTTTTTTTCATATTCACAACACATATCGCACTGATCTTTTTTAGGGATTAAAAATGATAAATTGAATTCTTCATTGACGTATACTTAATGTAGGATCTAAATAATGTTTTGCAGTATTTTGACGGCAATAATGAGATTCTAACTTTGGAAAACTTTGAATGTGGTTTCGTATTTCATTTAAAGAAGAATCAGAAGTAGCTTTTTTCACATGTTTACCTTTCATTGGAGATTTTCCTGTCCCAGTTTTATCAATTTTATTTTTGAAAAAGTAGTAAATTCTTCTCTCACTAATATCCAAAGTTTTTAAGAAAAACTCTTTGCAGACTCGTATTAAGTTATCAGCATCACTAATTTGAAAAAAATACTGATATGAAAATTTTCGACATTTTTTTTGTCCTTGCTTCATTCTTTTAGCACAAAGTTTCCTAACAAATTTGGCGTAGTAATGGTTTTTGGACTTGTCGTCTAATCTCCAAAAGCTCTTATGAATTTCTTGACGTTGATTTATATCAAAGTTTTCACCACATTTAAAAGTACAACCTAGCCTGCAAAGCATTCCCTGTTTAACAGATTTAGAATTCCTAATCTTTCCATTATACGAGACATATTCTTTCCCAGTTTCTCGTAATTTTTTGGCAACATTTTTTTTCCAAGTGTGTTGCTTTACTAATCTCTTTCTTGAAAGTGGTGTCGAGTTATTAGAAACTTGTTGACCAGCTGATGAATTTGAAGTTGGACAGAAATTCAACAGATACGAAGATAAAGTAATTTGATTGGCGCTCTGACTACCAGTTTTTTTAACAGGAGTCATTTCACTAGCTGATGAAGAGACAGGCTGAACTGGGACAAAATTAGGATCAGTGATAGAATTATCTGGAGAAAAGTCTTCTACACTTTCATTGTTGCTGTTGTCGAAAGAAAAAATAATAAATTTTTATGCACATTACAATCTATGCGAATAAAAATATTACCTTTTCTCTAAATTTGTTATATTATTACAGGTGTTTTTTTACCAGTATTATCATCAATTAAGTAGCTCATGCTAATTAATTCTTCACTTATGTACGGGGCGGGTGATGAACTTCTAAACATAAAATAAATTTACTTTAAGAATTACTGACATTTTAGGGCACGTCATACTATATGATTTATACATTTACCTTTCTTCGTTTATTTCCATATTTAATAATTTTTTACCACCGTACATGTATTTTCACAAAACATGCGCAAACGTGACTAATTTTTTGTAATATTTATTATTTACTACTAGAAAAATAAACAATTCTCTTTTTACTATATGAAATATTCTTTTTATGTATGTTATACAACAAACAAGCACTCAACAGAGACTTTGCGTATACAAATACAAATTCTCTTTTGTATGTTATACAACAAACAAGTACTCAAGAGAGCTTTTGCGTATACGACTTCAATTTCTCTTTATGTATGCTATACGACAAACAAGAAATTAATTTGTTTTGGTATTAACTTACATGCGAATTTGTCGTTAATGGAACAAAAACACATGTTATGGAATATACGACAAATAAGGTTTAAACAAATAGTTTAAATTTTGAATATACGACCAACTCGCTACAGGTATCTTTGGAATGCAGATAGGTAGCTAAATTCTGACCAGACCATTCGAAAGATCTTGTTTTTTCTAGTAAGGATCTAGTCTTAAGTCTGAATATGCAAAAAAACGTATACGACACTCAAGAACTAAGGTGACGAATTGCTAAAAACAAAAATGCTCTTAAAAAAAATTTTATTCACCAAAACTTAAAAAACTTTTAAAAGAAAAAACTAAATCTAATATATAAAGGAGAAAATTTGTTTGTTTGTTTGTTCAGGATTCACATGAAAACCAAAGGTCCGAAAGTCACAAAATTTCAAAGGACTATGTCTGAGAGCCCGGGGGTGATATAGGCTATGTCACATTTTTATAAGTAAACAGGTTGCTGCTCCAGAGCTGTTTTAAGTTTTTTCGTTTTTTGGATGTCGAGGCAAAACGGTTTGACCGATTGACTTGAAATCTTGCATAAATGTTCCTCTTAGCAACCGGAATTAGTTGTATAAATTTGCTTGAAATAAATTAACCCATTTCATCCTGGCGGGCTTCCAAAAATTTTGTGTTTCCGATATGTGTCCAATTTTACAGGGTGGTTTCGCAGTCGAAAAGAGAGACTGACACAAACTTTTAATGAGTTCGGTTAACGCGTTTGGGCCCATTTGGGCCCAATGAAGCTTTTTCAATGTTTTTAGTGTCGAGTCAAAACGGTTGGCCCGATTGACTTGAAAGTTTGCAGAAATGTTCCCCTTAGCAACTGGCATTAGTTGTATAAATTTATTTGGAATAAATTAACCCATTTCGTCCTGGCGGGATTCCAAAAAATTTTGTGTTTCCGATTTGTGAGCAATTTTACAGGATGGTTTCGCAGTCGAAAAGAGAGTCTGGCACAAATTTTTGTTGAGTTCAGTTAACCCGTTTCGGCACGAGGGCGCAATGAAGTTTTTTCAATGTTTTTAAAGTCGAGTCAAAACGGTTTGACCGATTGACATGAAATTTTGCACAAATGTTCCTCTTAGCAACTGGCATTAGTTGTATAAATTTGGTTGGAATAAATTAACCCATTTCGACCTGGCGGGCTTCCAAAAAATTTTGTGTTTCCGATTTGTGTCCAATTTTACATGGTGGTTTCCCAGTCAAAAAGAGAGTCTGGCACAGGGTTAATTTGGTTTTGACCTGTTTACGCGTTTTGCACAATGATTAAATAAAATTTTCTAATTTTTGGTAAGTTAACTTTTATTCCAAAAGCTCACTTAATTAATAATACTAATTTTTTTGCTCTTAAATATTCTCAAATATTTTGCACTATGAGATAATATTAATAGAAATAAAAATAAAGCTAATAAAGAATCCGAATAATAATACCTTTAAATTTAAATAACGTAACATATTCCTTCTTTACATTTTTTCGTAAATCTTTTTTTTACAATTAATTAAAAAAAGATTTCGGTGTAAAATTGCAGTTTTCTTCAAATAAAATTTAAAAATCAAAACAAATTCAATTTCGTATATATTATGCTTAAATACATAGTATTTTAAAACAGTTTTTTTTAAAACAACAAGAAAGAAGCCTACATTTCTCTCATAAAATCATAAACAAACGAGGAAGAGCGTAGTAAAACTTTCAAGTAAGAACTAACCAAAATATAAGTTGAAAAGCAGATTTTTAAACCTTTTCTAATCCATCGACTATATTTTATTCAAACGCTGGCAATTCAAGCAAACTGATATTAACTTAGTATAATGACATAATGGTCACAAATTTAATATACCCTTTTTACCTATAGTCATTTAAATTCAGTTAACATTATTCGCCGAAAACCTACCATCCCCACTCTATCGTCAAGGAGCACCATGTATAGCAAAATTAGAGATAATCGTTCAAACTGTTTTGCAAACAGTTTTTTAAAGTTTTTGTTTCGCAATCGATTAAAAGGACTCGACAAAACTTTTTTTTAAGCATTCCTATAATTCAAAGAAGTTGTACCTACTTTCAAAAATTGGACGTAATTTACTTACAAATTTTTTTTTGAACAATCGTCGGGATTTAACAAATTCCAAATCTGTTAGCAAAGTGAACTTTTTTTTCAAAGAGGAAAACATGTGCAAAATTTTAAGTTAATCTGTTAAATCCAGTGATGGAAACCATTTAATTTTTTTGGTTGGTTTGGTTTCGTGGTCCGAAAATATTATAGTCCTGGTTTTAGTTTTGGTTTCGGTTTGCCAAGCCATGAAAACCTTGGTTTGGTCTTGGTCTTGGTTTGGTTTTATTGAAAGGAAATCAATAAAGTAAATCTTCAATTGAATATATTATAAAAAATAATTTATTAAAAAATTAAAAATATAACAAAAACAGAATAATAATAAATTCAAATCCAGTATAAGTAAATCCACCAGCATTATAAAAATAAAAACTATATATAAAGGAACTGAAAATAAAAAAATTATCCTTTATTATATTATTTACAACGTAACATTAAAATTACCTATAAAAACGATATCAGGAGTTTAGTTTTAGTAAGAGCATATTTTGCAATACCTCTTCCCCCAACCTTTCTCTCTGATCACTTAAAATAAATTTAAGAGCAGAAAATGCTCTTTCAACAGACACTTGCGTAGCAGGTACAGCAAAAATAATTTGAGCAATATTGTATTGTTCTATTTCGGATTGTTTTCTATTTTCCCAATATAAAATAGGATTATTCGTTTTTGGTATCCTTTTTATATTGTCAAAAGCGTCAATTCAATATGAAATTAAAAATGTTGCCAATATGGCAAAAAAAAATATATGGAAATGAAATAAAAAATGTTGCAAATTTTTTTATTCGTGAGGGCTAGATTATGCATTTCAAAATGAAAAGAGCTGAATTGCAAGTTTTGTTTTGAAAATGTCTAATGACTTTTTAAGTAAAAATTTTTAATTGCTCCTGTAGGATTTTATTTCATTTTAAATTAAAACCATAAAACCATAATTTTTTATTGGTTTTGGTATGGTTATGGTTTCTGTATTTTAAATTATGGTGGTTTTGGTTTTGGTTCCTTAAATTTTGAATGGTTTTTTGGTTTTTTGGTTTGGTTCAAACCCGGTTTCCAACCCTGGTTAAATCATTTCTATTATATAGCAAAGCAACGAAAAAACCTATAAAAAGCTGTTGGGCCACAATGGCTTAACGGAACTCTACAAATATTTTTTGTAGCTTTATTTATAAGCAAAGTAGTATTTCAAAAAATTGAATCAAATTTGTTTTTTTACAATTTGCAAGCTTCCGGGCAACGCCGGGTAAATCTGCTAGTCTAATATATAAACTCGAGACTGCCACAAATTTTTGTTGAGTTCGGTTAACCCGTTCGGGCACGAGGGCGCAATGTATCTTTTCATTGTTTTTGATGTCGAGTCAAAACGCTTTGACCTATTGACTTGAAATGTTGCACAAATGTTCCTCTTAGCAACCGGAATTAGTTGTATAAATTTGGTTGGAATGAATTAATTCATTTCGGCCTGGCGGGCTTCCAAAAAATTTTGTGATTCCGATTTGTGTCCAATTTTACAGGTTGATTTTGCAGTCAGTAGGTATGAAGGCACTTTGGCCAGACGGCCTTGACCTCATCACGTAATGTATGGCGCCAGTGTTATAGAAGGTCAACTAGATAATGTAGAACAAGTAGATAGTGCAATGACCTAAACAGGTGTGTAGTATTTTTGCCGGTTGCATGATTAGTTTCCGGAAAAAGGTTTTTGTAAATAAACTTGATAATATAGAACAAGTAGATAGTGCAATAACCTAAACAGGTGTGTAGTATTTTAACCGGTTGCATGATTAGTTTCCGGAAAAAGCTTTTGTAAATAATACAAGTAAGTGCAATGATCTTGTTGTGATAGTATATAGTAACATAGATTATTGTAAATAATACGAATTTATTTTATTTTTTTTTTAAATAAAGCTTTCACGGTCAATCAGTTATTTTAACGTAATATTAACACAAGAATGCAGTTGTTATTTATGAGATAAATAAAATGCAGATATTGACCTTGATATTGTATCTTAGTTTTAAAGTAATTAAAAAATCTATTTATTGATTAATAGTTATGTTTATTGCAGAAAAAAATTTTAAAGAAAAAATCCAGGTGTTTGATAAAAATTTATGTTGATGTTAATTGATTTATTATATTAACTACTTTGTATTTTGCAAATAAAAAAGTAGCATTATGTAGCATAGTTATTGTTAAATTTTCTGCTACTTTGTATAATGTAAATTAAATTTCCTGTTATTGTACATACAAATTAGAACATTATAAAGTCAAATAAATTTATTGTGTTATGAAATATAATTCGGATCGTCATGCAATGGTCTGTCTCTTTCATGTTGTAAACATACAGGATGACCATGAAAATAGCACCCGTGGAATTCAAAAATTTGACGGGTTTCAGGGCAATATCCGTCAACATTTGTTCCTGAAATAATAGCTTCCTTTTCTTTAGCTGCATGTCTGATATTAATATTCCTTTTTTCTTCTTCATAAATTAACCAGTGTATAGCTATTTTTGACTGATTGTTTGTCAATCTATATCCATTTTTAGGTATGAGACTTATTGTATTTGGTTGTAGAAATTTTCTTCGATATACTAGATTGCATGCTGAAGCTATTGTAGTAGCCTCTAAAAATTGTTCCACGTCACATTCTTCGAGAAAGATTTTTCTAAATTTTAAGCATGGCTGTGTTAATATATTTACATCACTTAAAAAGTACTCATCAATATCTCTCTGCATGTTAAATTCTTCATTTTTATGTTCCTCATACCATTTGATAAATTGATTGCGTTCTTCTTCTTTCATTGCGTCAGGGCTATAAAATTTCTGTGCTGTTCTGTGTGTTCCAATGTAATTTTTATTCTCAATTGTATTGAAGTAATGTGGAAAATATCCCTTCTTGAATGCTTACTGTAACCCAAAAGTCTTCAAAAATTTTATATTTCCTATTGTCATTAAAATTATCTTAGTACCTCGCATTATTAATTCAACCTTTAGCTTTGTGTTTTCTATTATGTACTTTAGTATGAATTGATGGTCATATGCTTGCCCATTATGTGCTATTACAATAACTTTTTTAAATATTTTATGCTGATTCAATATAAATTGTACGAAAATGTCAATAATATTTATTTTTAAAATATGTTGTCTTTGTCCACATCTATCGCAAAATTCTTCTTTTTCATCTTTATTAAGGCATAAATTACAACGTTGTTGTAGTACACATAAATTAGGTTCATGTTCCTTTATTTCATAAACTTCATTATCAATTCACTTTTCTCGGAAAAATTTTTCCTGCATGCACTCCAAATCGTAAAAAATATAGAGAACATCTTCAATATTCGGGTTTCTTTCATCTGGTAGTATAAAACAATAATGTTCCTGAGGAACATGTTTACTATATGTTTTTCAATAATATTCGCCGCAAGTATGTTCTCTATTTATCTGGTATGTTCTTAGACATTTTGTGCATCGCTTTACTGTGCTGCAAATGGATGCTCCCTTGCGTGAATTGGAAGCTTTATGGTTATTAAAACAATCATTCCCTCTAAAATGGCGGTTACAATCTGTACACAAAATAATTAATTGGTTTTTTGGGTAAGCTGGAGAATATTGATATTGGGGACATGTTCCGTCACATCTGTGACGATTTCGGATATAAAATGGCTTATGGCACTTTTCACAATAATAACTACAGCAAATTCCGCAGCAAGCAAAGTGATTACGTTGTAATGGCCTTTGTCGTACAGGAGATTGATCCTTTTTTCACCGCTATTTTCCTCAAATATAATATCTCTACCTTTGCTTCCATATTTATAAACGGTTATGAAGTATTCCTTTAAATATTGTTGGAACTGCTGAAGTTCTGGTATTCCACAACCTTCTTGAGGTATATTTATGTTGGCGTTGTTAATAAGTTCTGCGGTCTTCACTGTTTGTAATTTTTCAGTGTCTTTTCGAATTTTAATGTAATCAGAATGCTTATCAATGTAAGACAGTGCCACTACTAACGCTCTTGGAAGGCATAAGTTATCGCTGTTGCTAATACTAACGATACCTTTTTTCTTAGCACATTCCTCATCAAAGGTATTAAATTTTTCCCCTTCCTCTGCCCTGAGGAAGCTTAATAGTAATACCTATGCAAAATGTATCAGTGCTAAGTCCTTCAGAGTTGCTTTGAAAAATTTTTGATATCTGTTCCCAGATATCTCAAAATTTAATTTCTGTAGCGTCTCTAAAATTTATCCAGCCGGGACCTCGCTCCTCAAAACTTCTTCCACATAATGTAATACCCACCTTATCCGTGGGGTTGACATTTTCGAGAATGTAAAGTGTTACTTTATTTATTGCATTTTTTATCCAATTGGTTGGTTCTTCATGATCCGGTACCGGTTTGATTTTAAATTCAATGTAAATTAAACCGTTTGACCATCGTACTAGCATCTTTTGTGATTGCAACATAATTTTCGTGATTTCGTGAACCTATTTATTATTTAATATTTATACCCGTATGACTATATAGTCAAAGGGTATAATAAATTTGCCATTACGTTTGTGACGCAGAGAAGGAGGGGGGGTAGATATAGACTCAAGTGTATGGATCGGGCCAGAATCAAAAAAAAATCGATTAAGCTATGTATGTCCGTCCGTCCGTCCGCACGCTATCTCAAAAACTAAAGGAGCTAGGATCTTGAAATTTTCGGAAATTCGTTGTTTTGCAATAGCCATCATCGCTATTTAAATCCAGCCATTTTGGTCAATGGGTTCGGGTAGCTGCCATACAACTTCTTTTTTTATATGAGCATTACTCTATAGAAAAATATAATACTCTATCAAAAATAGTTTAGTGTAATGGCTAAAGTTTCTGCAAAATTTGGTTGGTGTACTGCAGAGGGTTCCAGCAGCTGCCATACAACTCCTTCTTTTATATGAGCATAACACTACACCTAATAAAGCTGGGTGTCTGAAGTTTTGGCAAAAATAGTTTAGTGTAATGGTCAAAGTTACAGCAAAGTTTGGTTGATCTACTGCAGAGGGTTCGAGTAGCTGCCATACAATCCCTTTTTTTATATGAGCATTACACTACACTTAATAAAGCTGTATGTTTTAAATTTTGCGAAAAGTAATTAACCAGATGATATAATGTATATGTTACGGTCATATGGGTATCCCAGAGTTGAAAAATTTTAATATTTTTTCAAATTTTTCAATTATATTTTTAATTATTAATTTATTTTCATTCAGGAATTCGTAGACAGCTTGATAGCAATTGGAAAAGGGCAGCAAGAGAGCTACAAAACCATAAATGCCCTGGTTCAGAATATGATGTACGAAGTAAAAGAATGGAAATTCCTGAACACAAAAAGGGGTCAGAGATCTGTTCTCTGTAAAGTAACAAGTGTTTTGGATGATTCTTCTAGCAGCATTACTTTTTTTATGCCGGAGCCGTTCTCCAAAAAAATTGTATTTGTTTCGAGTTCAGTGGAAGTTATGAACTTAGATAATGACATTCCATCTCTTCAGAACTAAGGAATTTTACAACCATTTGCCTCACCATAACATTACTGAAAATTTAAAAGACGTGCTGTAAAAAATTGTATGAATTTATATATGAATTTAATAAAAGAAAATAATTGGTTTAAAAAATATTTGTTTTATTTATTGTTTACCAAGATAATGAAAAAAACATAGGTAATTCATAAATAGTCTGAATAATTACACTGAGCTATGTGTAAATTCATTGGAATGTAGAAATCTTCTTGTTCCAATCTTAGTTTATTCTTTTCAATACATCTCTCAAAATATTTGAATACATATTCTCCTATATTAAGTTCAGCTCCGTTGTTATATGACATCACTGCTTGTATAAAGTCTAAGTATAGACAAAAGCGAGTAAGTATAAGACAAAAGCGAGTGTACTCATCTAACTAAAATGCAAGTTTTTTATTTATTTATTCTCTTTTGCATTAATTTTGCTTGACTGTTTTTAAAGTCGTGATAAAATGTATACCACTCCAAATAATTCATTTCGCTTATGACTTTGTTTTGTCGTTGAAAATTATTGAATTAAATCCAATTTGAATTTTTATTGTTTGTTTTTTATCCAAAAAACAAGTGTAATATACATCTTTTCATTAAATAATATGTAAATACAAAATAAATAATTATGAATTTATGAATGTATACATATGTATAATATTTTAGGTAGGTACAGAAAAAAAATTAAAATTATAAATATAAAAAAAATTTTATTAAAAAAAAATAATTAAAAAAAAAATAAATTAAAAAAAAACCTATATCATCCACCAATATCAGGATTTGAACCGAAGGCTATACAAAACGTTTAAAATTTGATAATGTAAACACTACCACTCCGTTCTATACCTCTGAAATTATTTGTGATAGATCTTTAATTTAAAGTAAATTCAACTTTAAAATTAAATTAAATTAATTTTAATAACTGTAGTTTAGGAAAACAGTTTCTTAAAAAATTTTATTAAATAATTTTGCTTTAATAGTAAGTGTAATATACATCTTCTCATTAATTAAATACACACAAAGTAAATAATTATGAATTTATGAATCCATACATTTGTAAAATATTTAGGAGGTACAGTCGCAAAAATAATTTTATAATTTAATTCATTTTTTTATTAAATTAAAAATTTATTTCATATATATGAAAGTTTTATATATAAAAAATAAAGAATAACATAAAAAATAAATTTATAAATATTAAAAAAAAAAAATAATTTAAATGAAAAAAAAAACAAATTAAAAAAAATAAAATGTGTCATCCACAACCATCAGGATTTGAACCTGAGACTAATCTTTAAAATATGATAAGAGTAACACTATCACTCCGTTCTAGACCCTCTTTAATATAAAACGTGCTAGATCTTTAATTTAAAGCAAATTCAAACATAAAAAAAATTAAATATAATATAATAACTGTAATTTCGAAAAACATTTACTTAAAAAATTTTTTAAATAATTTTGTTTTATAAGTAAATGGAATATACATCTTCTCATTAATTAAATACATACAAAATATATAATTATGAGTTAATAAATGATAATTGAAAAATTAATAATTGAAAATCTATTTTATTTTTATTTTGATATATAATATATAAATATCAAAATAAAAATAAAATACATTTTCAATTTAATAAAAAAAAATTAATTAAATTATAAAATTCTTTGCGAATGTACCTACCTAAATATTATGCGCCTGTATGCATTTATTAACTCATAATTATATATTTTGTATGTATTTAATTAATGAGAAGATGTATATTACATTTACTTATAAAACAAAATTATTTAAAA